>JAQQSZ010005337.1:0-13900 GCA_028646595.1 Phalanger gymnotis
AATCATCAATTCTAATTTTATAATACACACACATCCCTCCTCCCCTTTTTCCCTGAAGGATTGAGATTAATTTTTAGGGATAAGGTACAAACTATTTTCCTTTACCAATCTTTTCTTTTTTTTATTTTTTGAGTAAGCACCTGGGCTTAGACAAGAACTACATCATGAACTCTGTCATTCCGAACCTGCACAGATTTCTGTGTAGCCAATTTTGGGCTAAGACCAGTATCAATCTATTGGATCTCCAACTGAGACAAGTGTTTAGTTGTGCTGCCTAGGCCCAAATCAGATTCTGGATCTGGAATAGTCCAGAAGGGCAGTGAACAGAACATGCTCTAGACTAGACTACATTGGTTCCAATGAAAGTTTTCAGTTCCCTGTGCTGAGCTGCCATATGATACTTGAAGAAGACAGTACTTAATACACAGAGTATATATCAATAACATCCTGGATAATACAGGCCAGGAACCATCCTGTCCTTCTGGAAGAGTGAAAAGACTAGACAACACAAAGTTCAAATCTGGGAAGTAAAGCTGGAAGCATGAGTAAACAAAAAAGAATCCCACTGTAAGGAAGTATTATGGTGATAGGGATGCCCAGGACACAAATCCAGAAAATGAAAATAACTCCAATAAATCAATCAATAAACATGTTTTAAGTGCTTAGTATGTGCCAGGCACTGGGCCAAACCCTGAGGATACAAAAAGAAGCCAAAAAAATCCAACCCCAAAACAATTCCAAGAAAGCATGAGTTTAAAAAAGTTTAAAACAATATTACAAATTAAGTGAGAGTGTTAGCAGAAAGAATTAGAAAATAAATAGAACATCTGGAGGTAAGACTTAGAAGGAAGATTAACATCTAAGGACAAAAAATACAAAATCTCACCCAAGTAACAGACTCCTTGAAATTTAGAATGAGCCGAAGAAGAGTTAATGATTCCTTGAGACAATAAGAAATATTAAAACAAAGTCAAAAGATTGCACAAAATAGAAGAAAATGAAAGATATTCTTTATCAAAAACAACCAACCTGGAAAAGAGATCAAAGAGAGAAAATTTAAGAACTACTGAAGTACCTGAAAGCCAGGAACAAAAAAAAGAGCTGATATCATACTTTAAGAAATAACAAAAGAGAACTACCCAGACTTATTAGAATAATAGAGCAAAATGAAAATAGAAAAACTCACTGATCATCTTCTGAAAGAAATGAAATGAAAACTCTCAGAAATATCATAGTCAAAATCCAGAGTATCTAGGTCAAAGAAACTAATGCTATAAGCAGCCAGAATGAAAGAATACTAAAGAATCTCATTGCAAAGGAATAGAGAGTATATAGTATGATATTGCAAAAGACAAAAGATATAGGCTTACAAACGAGAACATCTTACCCAGCAAAATGTAGTATAATCCTACTGGGAGAAAATAGACCTTTATTGAAATAGACTTCCAAGTATTCCTGAAGAAAAAACTAGCACTAAATGCATATACTGATATATAAACATGAGTCAAAAAAAAAAACATAAAAAGGTAAATGCAAGTGAGCATTTTGAAGAGACAATATAAAGATGAAATGTTTACATTTAAATGGGTGGGATAATACAAGTGTACCCTTAGAAGTCTAATTTCATCGGGGGTCATAAAGGAAGTTAAAAAAGACAAAGAGCCTGGGAGTGATTTCATTATGTTTTGATACTCTTTAAAAAGAAAGAGAGACAAAGGGGGAGAGAGAGAGAGAGAGAGAGGGAAAGGAGAAAGGGAGGAGGGAAAGGATACATTAGGGAAGAAAAAGGGATGATGAGTGGAAGAATTTATCATACATAATAGTGAGTAGCACTTGAAACTCCCTGTCATTCAAACTGGACCAAGATGGGTAGAACTTACATATAAGCACAAACCATACCACACACATAAAGAGTCTGGTGCATTGATCCATTCAAATCAACAGACAAACATGAGGGAACAAGGGTAGACAAGAACAGGGAATAAGAAGGATGATAGATTCAGAGTCATAAGCAAAACAAACTCTAAGCTCAGAGTGGGTATTCTAAAAACAAGTATAATAGGAAAGGAAGAAAGGTAAGTATCTGTCATCAGGGAATATCCAACGCGAAAGGAAGGCCAGGACAGCAAAAGTTAACAATATGAAGCACTGAGAACTGTGGCTGAGCATGCTACTCTCCTACCACCCTCTTCTTCTTTGTAAAAAAGCATTAGAAGTAAAGAAAATAAAATTTGAAAAGAATAGTTTAGAGGAAAATGCACAATTGGTGATCATTACTGTCAATGTAAATGAAATTAATTCACTTATAAAAAGAAAATAGAAGAATGGATTAGAATGCAAAATCCACTAGTATGTTGTTTGTAAGAAATGAACTTGAAACTCAAAGATTCTTACAGTCAAAAGAAGGGACTGGAGCAGAATCTGTTGTACTACAGCTGATTTTTTTTGAAGTGTAGCAATTATGATCTCAGACAAAATAATAGCAATAACATAATTAAAAGAGATAAAAAAGGAAACTACATTTTGCTGAAAATGGTATAGACAATATATTAATATCATTTGTGGTGAAAACAACAAAAGTGATATCTTTCTTCCTAGTTGTTATTGCTCTCTTCTTCCTCAAATTTTATTTATCTAATTAATCGTATTTCCTTCACTTAGGATGAGAGATATTAACATCTCATATAAGTGCCTAATGTTTAATACGTATCCAAACCTGTTTTATTTCCAAAATTTTGTCTTTATATTCATAGCACCTAGAATAATTTCTTTCATGTAGTGCTTTAATAAATGCTTGTTTTCCCACTTATTGGTCACTGGATGAGGATATCATTGTATAAGAATCTCACATTTAGAGTATGGATAGTTCATATGTATCGATGGTCAAAATTTTGTGATTCCTAGAATCCCGTTTCTTTTTTCCTACCCCTCTTACACCAACTAACTCTATATTAACAGAAAGAGGCTGCACAAGATATAGGGACAGTTTGTATTTTTCTTTGTTTCAGAAATTGCCCTGGCCTAAGAATTCATTACCAAGTAGCCAGCCTAATTATACTAGGGTGGTTCTTAGAAAGCAATCACAGCTTGTTGCCCATATTGTACTTGAAAGTTTTCATGTACGGTAGAACCTACCAGAGTTTGTACTCCATCATCATCGCCTTTGAGAACTCTTGGGTTACTTCCATTGTATTATGAAAATAAATTTTTATGATCCCCCTCCTTTAAATTGTTCCATCTCTTTTCTCCTTTTATTGTCATTTTATGTCTTTTTCTCTCTAAAACAAACAAACAAACTTGTGTATTCCACTCACTTTAGATAGGTTTCCCATAGGGGAATTTTTAATGAGGTCCCATAAATATAGCTCATAAATATAGAGCTGGGTCAGTTATTGAGAGGGCTTCAAACTTCTGAGTCATCACTATGACATAATTTATAGATTATTAGTCATTATTAATGTGGAAACATGGGGGTGTGTGAACTTATATGCAGTTTATAAGGTCAACATTCAATGATATGTTTAAAGATATAACAACTTGCCAGTAGCATTACTTGAGTCAGATCAAAAGAAAGGATATATACCTATCGACCAGAGAATAAAGGAAGGTTAATATTTTTTTTTAGCATAGTCTCAGTACTTATCCTCAAATTAAACATTGTATAAAAATACACTGAAGTGTCACTGCCTTCTTTGAGTATAGCATTGCTTAAGGATTTGTGAGAGGGCTTCTTTCCTCTCACTTCAGAACAAATATCCTCTGTCTCCACCAGCCTGGATGATATCTTTAATTGGGTATTGAACCAGAACTCAGTGGATATGTTAAAGGGGCAGTCTCTGACAATTAGGCCTTTCCTTCTTGCTGGCCTTGAATCTTAAAGCATGCAGTTTTTATTCTTAGAGGTGCAGATAGCCAGTGGGAGAATGCTCTCCTACTTCCCAAATCCACTGAGCCAAGTCGCATAGTTCATAGCCTCCCAAGCAAGCCACTTCCTGTTTGTGCTTCCTTTGGTGTAGGGCCTTGTGAAATCTCAAAAGGCAGCTAGTTACCTTTCTTCCCTTTCTAGGCACCTAAGCAGTGTTGAATCAGTTTTAGTCATAACATTAATAGAAGCATACTGGCCAAGAAAGAAAGAGTTGCCACAGAGAGAAACCACTGTAAAGAAAGGAGATCATTTGACAATGATCTTTACTTAGTGCAGGTGAAATATAAAGTAGCTAATGAACAATCCTATTTTCAAATGCCTTTCAACAGACAATAATTTTTATTACTTAGTATTTCCTTTCTGTAAAAATAAAACTGACTATTCTATACCTGATTTATATTGTATTCTGGGCACTATTTCTTTTTTTTTTTAACTTCCTCCCCTCCTGCTGTGGAGAGCCTCTTAAACTTGAGCCCAAAACAGAATTATTCCTCAGGAATCTGAAGTAAAGAATAAAGGATAGAATAGAGGATAGAGAAGCTTCCTATTTCTATTAATTTACAGATTTATTGCCATACCAATAAAATTACAAAGGAGTTTATAAAACCAGAAATTTTGAATTGGAGCACTGTGGACCATAGTTCCATATAAATCCAGGGTAAATTATCAAGGCAGATTAAGGACAACGAATGACAAAGTTTTCTAGCCCTTGTGCCCTCAACGTAGTATTGTGTAGCTAGCCCCTGTTCTAGATAAGTATAATTTTAAATAGCTATAATATAGTTTGCTTTCTAGAGCCACCATTTACCCAACCATATTCACAGTACAGCAAAAGAAAGTAATGGTTTTGCTATGGATTTTACAAAATGTTTGAGGTAAAATTTTTTTAATTTTTTTTTTTTTACCTTGAGGTAAAAGTATTGCGGGTAACTAGTTCACCAATATATAACCATGTAATCATTATGGTTGTAAAGGTCCTTAGAGATGATGTAGTACCATTGAAAAGAGGTGGAGAAAAGCACACGAGTGTTCTGACTGGGTCCACTATGAATTTACATTACACAACCTCAGCTTGGCACTCACTGCTGCTGAGCAAATCTATGCCTGCTTTATCAACTCATTATCCCATTCTTCACAGCAATTCTTCCCCACCTTTTTATCCCTCCTCATGCCTCCCATGGCTTCCCCTCTCTCACCCTTTCAGCTGAGATCCTTGCCCCATATTTCACAGGAAAAAATTGAGGCCATTTACCATGAGCTCCCTCTTCTTTTCTCTTCTTCATCTGCCATCACTCAGTGGTCTTCTGCCATTTTTTCCTTCGTTGCACCTGTCTTACATGATGAAGTGGCCTTACTGTTTTCCAGGGCTAACCCTTAAACCTGTTCAAATAATCGCTGCCATTCCTTTCTGTCTCCTACTAAAGATTGCCCCCTCTATCATTCCCACTCTTTCACTTATTTTTGATCCCCTTGTCTACTAGCTAATCTTCAAAAATCTCTCACTTGATCCTTCCATCCCCATGAATTATCATTCTATATTTCTATTCTGCCCTTTGTAGCTAAATGTAACAACAATGTTTCCAGCAGCTGCTATGGGGCTGTAAGGCCAATAACACCAGCACACAGCTGCTAACACAGATTCTTTGATCTGCTTTTCTAAGGAAAGCAACTTTAAGGGGCTAACAATCTCACTTTAATTAAACATACATAGATCATTCACTTAGTTCAGGGGGAAAAGATCAGCCTCCTGAAATTTAGGGCAAATAGAAACAAATTACAAGCATACATTATAAATAGAGCAAATAACACAAATCAGTCTATCCATAGCAATACAGTTACCAGAGAAGCACCAACATCTGGGTTATCAAAGCAGGGGAAGCTCTTCAACAGCTTGCCCAGAGTCTCCTCATCTG
The DNA here is from genome assembly GCA_028646595.1 of Phalanger gymnotis. Taxonomy (NCBI): domain Eukaryota; kingdom Metazoa; phylum Chordata; class Mammalia; order Diprotodontia; family Phalangeridae; genus Phalanger; species Phalanger gymnotis. The sequence continues at coordinate 5,839 of JAQQSZ010005337.1, forward strand.
CACTATTTCAATGAGTGTGCCCCCAAAGGCAAAACACCAACCTCAGAGCTCTTATACCCTGTTCAGTACCCTGTGGGTTGAGGCCAACTTAGCATTTAGGGTGTGGGAAAGTTCTTCTATCACTAGCACCATATGATATACATATCAATGACTCCTGATTGCCTTAGTGCTGAGAAACACTCCAAAACAAAAAGATTTCACTTTACCTGCCCCATTTAATCCAAAGTGAGACTCACTAAAGGCACTTGATAGCCTTAGCATCCCAAAAGAGAAGAACAACAAAAAGTCCTACCCTGATTACCATTATACTAAACTCCTTGAAAAGGCTTCCTCATTCTCCTTCATTTCTCTGTGTCTTCATTTTCAAATGCCTTTGACATTATTGATCATTCTCTCCTCCTTGATATTCTCCTCTCTCTATGTTTTTGGGACACCACTCTCTCCAGGTTTTCCTCCTACCAATCTGACCTTTCCTTCTCAGTCTCCTTTGCTGAGTCCTTATCCAGACCACACCCTTTCATATTAGGTGTCCCACAGGAATCTATCCTGGGCCTTCTTCCCTTCTCCCTCTATACTACTTCACTTGGTGAGTTCATTAGTTCCCACAGATTCAATTACTATTTCTCTGCTAATGATTCTCAAATCTACTGATCCTGCCCTAACCTCTCTGCTGACCTCCAGTCTTGCATCTTCAATTGTCTTTCAGACATATTGAACTGGAAGTCCAGTAGACATATGAAACTCCATACGTCCCAATTCGAACTCATTATCTTTTCTCTTAACCCCTTCTCCCATCTTCTCTATTACTGTAGATGGTAACACCATTCTTCTAGACCACCAGACTTACAACCTAGGAGTTATCCTTGACTTCTCACTATCTCTTAACCCCCAATATTCAATCTATTGCCAAAACCTATCAATCTCACCTTTGCAACATCTTTCCAATACACCCTTTTCTCTCCTCTGACACTGCTAGTTTTGATCTTCATCACCTCACATCTGGACCATTGGTAGGTCTGTCAGCCTCAAGTCCCTCTCCGTTCCAATCGATCATCTAATCAGCCACCAAAGTGAGAGCAGGTCTGATGATATTATCCTCCTACTCAATAAACTCCAGTTGCTCCTTATCACCTGCAGAATCAAATACAAAATACTGTTTTATATTCAAAGCCCTTCATAACCTAGCCCCTTTCTACCTTTTCAGTCTTCTTACTCTTTATCCCCTTTGCATGTACTCTTCAATCTACTGACACCGGCCTCCTGGCTATTCCACGAACAAGATACTCTATCTCTCAGCTCTGGGCATTTTCTCTGGCTGTCTTCCATACCTGGAATGCTTTCCCTGCTCAATTCTATCTTCTGACCTCTCTGACTTCCTTTAATTCCTGAGTAAAATTCCATCTTTTACAGGAAGCCTTTCCCATCGCCTCTTAATTCTAGTGCTTTCTCTCTGATAATTATTGCCTATTTATCCTGTATACAGACTGCTTGGTATATACAGTTAATTGTCAACACTTGCACATTTAACTTTCCCAACTTCAAGCTTTGGCATGATTTTATTAGTAACCTCATTTTCACTTTTGCTGGCAACTGTACACATTCCCAGCTACGAACAGTAGAGAAAAAAAATGAGAAGCAAGTACAAATTTATGGAGCTAATGGTGTCCTGCTAGGAACTTCACTGGTCTTGTTCACCTTACAGTTGTAAAGAGCTCCCCATGCATTCATTGAATATTTTCATTGTTTGCCTTTAAAACTCAAATTTTGTGTAGCATAGTGTTGCATAGTGCGAGTCCTTTGGCCTCTAAACCCAAGGGTGCAAAGTCAGTGATCTGGCTTAAAGAGAAAATAAAGGTGACGGATAAACTTCATGCCAGAATGTGCAGCCTCTGTCTGAGGCAAGTTTGGTATTAATGAATAATTTGGTATATCTGAAAAAAGGAGGAAAATATTCATAAAAGTATTTGTGTATCTTCTCTAGAAAGTACTAAAGTATTCACTTCGGTTTAAGTCAAGGGCAGTGAAAAAATGGAAAAGTGGCTAATAAAAGTAGGCAAATAAGATGGTGGTCACCCTCACCCTCTCTCTGCTCCCCAGCTGTCCCTGCTGAACTACCCCTGGCTGTAGTTCAGAGCTGGAATGGGCCCAGGTTTCACTGTAAGACTTCTGCTTTTTATCTGGCAGCAATTCAACCACAGAGTCAAAAGGGAGATTAGAGATGGCAGGGCACCTCTTTACCTTTTTTACCTTGGGGTCCTTTTGATAATGTTTCCCCTGCCCCTGCCCCTCCCCATCCTGTCCATCTAGCATTGCCTCTCTTTTCCCTTGCATTTTGTGGGTTATTACATGATTACTGTGTTAGGAAAACTACATTTTATCAGAATTAGTGTTTTGTTATAAAGAATTGTATGCAGAAAAGTGTATTTTCAGCAGTTTCTAGCAAAAAGTTTTTAGGGGTTGTGAGAAGTTAACCCCTTATTTCCCATAGGTTCAATGTATCAACATTCAAGTTGTTTTTTTTTTACTTTTGTTCAGTTTTTTAGAAATGTTGCCCCCTCAAAAGTTGAGGTTTGACTTTTTATTTGCATGTTGTCTTCTCAATTAGGTTGTAAGTTCCTTGAGGGAAATGACTGCCTTTTGCCTCTTTTTGTAACCTCAGGGCTTAGCACAGTGCCTGGCACATTTGTTGTTGTTCATGTGTCCTATTCGTCATGACCCCATAGACTATAGCATGCCAACACTGTCCATGGGGTTTTCTTGGTAAAGATATTGGAATTGTTTGCCATTTCCTTCTCCAGTACATTCAGGCAAACAGAAGCTAAGTGACTTGTCCAGGGTCACAGTTCATAAATGTCTGGACAGGATTTGAACTCAGGTCTTCCTGACTCCAGGTCTGGCACTCTATCCACTGAACCATCTGGCTGCCTCAGCAAGCATATAGTAGGCATTTAATAAAAATTTATGTATTGATTCCTCTCAAATATTTCTGTTCTAATAAAATCAATGAATATTTTTAAAATTCCTATGTAAGCTACTGTTCTAGATACTAGGAACAAAAGAAACAAGAAGTTAATTCCAGTAACTTGCAGAAGGCATTTGACCAACATAATCTAACGACACTGAGTTGACAACTATTGGGACCTCAGCAGGGGATAGAGTCAACTCCCAGCTGGGATTTTGTGCTAGGAGAAGACATAGAAGCCAAAAGAAAAAGTCAGAGATTCCAGAAGAGGGTATGACCTAGTCCTGTCTTATCCAGAGTGGCGTCAGTGGTAGTGAAGGCAAGATTTATCTTAGAGGAGACAGATAAGAGGATGAGCTAAAAACTGAATCGAGCCACGGTAGACTTGAGCAAGAATCTACGGATTTCCATAGTGGATGGAGCCTCGTCTTGGCCATCATATACAGAAGAACAAACTCCATGACATCCAGACAACAGAGGGGATAAGAACAAAGCGGGGCCTCACCATTCTATCCAAGAATACAAGAGGAAATGGAATCTTAGCCAAGCACAGAGACCGAGTCCAGAAATTAAGGTTGCAAATATAAGGACATAGAAGAAAACACTGAACAAAATGAAGAAACACAATATTATATAGAAAAAACTCCTTTCAAATATTTTAAAAACTTTACTTAATGCAATAACCAACCATAACTCCAGGAGACAGAAAATAAAATATATTCCCCACATTCTCAAAGAGAGATTTTCAACATAGAATATACGGACTCAACATAGAACATGTATTTTCAGACAGGGCCAATGCGTAGCTTTGTTTAGCCTAAGTAAGCTCATTTGTTACAAGTAAAAGTTTTTTTTTTTTTTCTTAATGGAGGAGAGTAGATTTCAAGGGGAAGGAAAACTCATAATGTGATGTCAGTGATGTCAAATGAAAAAGAAAAAAAATGAGACCCTTATTTAAGCACTTTAAAAATTGCATTAAGAGAACACAAAAGGAGACCAGAAGATGACCCAAATAAGCAGGACAGCTTTGAATCTAATATGCTGAATCAGCAAACACCTCTAAAACTATGGGATACATATATATGTACATATATATATATGCATACACACACATATATGTGTATATATGTATGTATGTGTGTATGTAAATTTTATAAATGTGTGTATGTATATATGTGACTGGTGGTTTCATGTACCATCCCTCTTTACTGCTCTTTGTATGTGGAAATGTTGAAGTTTGTTGATATTTGTGAAGTTCAGAATTTTTAAAAAAACCTATTTTTCAAAGAAGAAAGAAGAGAGCAACTAGCTGTCTTTGATGAATTCAAGGCTTGTTGCTCAGTTGACTCAGTTCAGAAAGAACTGGACCAAAGAGCTGCTAAACCACTGTCATATCATTTGAAAGATCATGGAAAATGGGAGAGCTACCACAAGATTGGAGTAGGGCAAATGTTTAGAAAATTTTCTTTTGTGTCACTAAATTTTTCTTTGATCTACCAATTCTTTAGAATTATGTTATTTAGTCTCCAATTATTTTTTACTTCTTTCTCTAATTGCCCATTATTGAATGTAATTTTATTTAATTGCAATCAGTAAATTATTTGTTGACTATTTCTGCTTTCCTACTTTTCAGGTGAGGTTTTTATGACCCAGCACATGGTCAATTTTTGTAAAAGTGTTTTTATAGTTTATCCCATTCAATTTTCCCATTCAATTTCCCAATTCAATTTTCCCAATTATCCCATTCAATTTCATTTTATAGTTCTATCCCATTCAATAATCACCAGAGATCTATCATATCTAAATTTTAAAAAATGCTATTCAGGTCCTTTAATTTTTTTCTTGCTTACACTTTGGTTAGTTGTGTCCATTTCTGAAGGGCCACATAAAGGTCTCTGAGTATCACAGTTTTATCAGTTATTTCTTTCTCCAATTAAATTATCTTTCCATTTAAGTATTTCTATGCTGGTTTTTTATTAGATGCATGTGTATTAAGTATTAATATTGATTCATTATCTATATCCTCTTTGAGTATAGAGTATGTTCCCTGGTTATTTCTTTTTTCTTATCTATGCACACATGCACTCAAACATACACACTCACATGCACAGGATAGCCTTATCTGAAACCATAATTGCTACCCTTACTTTTCTGAATTTAGCTAAAGTATAATATATTTTGTTTCAGAGCCTAATTTTCACTCTACATGAATCTTTTTATTTCAAACATTTTTCATGTAAACAACTCATTGCCAAATTCTGCTTTCTAATCCATTCCACTAAACTCTTATAGATGAGTTCATCCCATTCCCATTCATAGTTATTGTTTGTTACGTGTTTCTCTCTATCCTGTCCTCTTTAACTTTCCCCTCTCATTATTCTAGTCCCAGTTTTTACAAATAAAAAGAAGGTAAAAGAGAGAGAATTTACCTGATACTTTATATTTTATACTTAAAACAACCTATTTCCTCTCTTTGGTAGTTCCTCTCTTCTTAGCCCTTTCCTCATCTCAGGTTTTTACTCTTTCTTCCTTTCTTTTTAATCCTTCTTTCACATTCCTCTAGCCATCATCAAAATTTGTTTTGTTTATAACTATTCCCTTATCTATCCTGCCTTCCTCATACTCTTCTCATGCTCTGTGTCCAGGAGTGCAGTACTAGAGCCACCCGGAACACACTGAAGCTGCTCTTTTACACTTAGAATTTGGAAAAGACTCAGGCTCCCAGCTTGGTCAGTGAGAGCCATGTGTCATACCCATCCAGTACTCCCTAAAGTCTATCTTGCCCTGCCTTGTAGGGCATCTAGACTATCTCAGGATCTCTACAGGATTTCAGGATGAGTTAAGGGTCTCTAGAAGTGCATTTTTTTCCTATGACTTGGTGGAGTGGTACATCTCTAAGTTCCATAGAGTGTTTGCAGGGGAATTTGGGATACTCTGCAATCTTCACACAATTCCTCTAAGGGAGGCCAAAGTCATACATTCAAATAAGACCCTCTCTTGGCATATATTTCCAAGTGCCTTGGAGATTCCATTCCCTTTGCTTCATTCTACACTTTCATAATCTACAATGGCGAAGGAAGGAGAAGACTCCTTGGACCTCCACACTTACGTTATAATGGAACAGAATGGGAACACCAGTTATGACCATGGGGAAAATCAGTTAGAGGACAGATTGGTTGACAAGGCTATTCATGGACTTGGAATAGAGACTAGAGAAAGCATCAGTATGGAGGACTGGAGGACAAGAAGAAGAAAAAAGCTGATGATGATGATGAACAGTGTCAAAGGCTACAAAAAGGTGAAGAAAGTTAAGTATTGAGAAAAGATCATTAGAAATAACAATTAAGATATTAACTGGAGAGGGCAGTTTCAGTTGAATGATGAGGTCAATAGTGGAACTGTACAGTTAAGAGAGTGAGAGAAAGGTAGTAGAAGCACTGTCTTGAAGAGTTTTACCATATAAAGGAAGGGAGATATGGGGTTACAATTAACAGTGGTAGACAGCTCAAGTTAGGGTTTTTGAGTATGGCAGAGATGTGGACATGTCTGTAGGCAGTAGCAAAGCAGCCGGTATATAGGGAGATATTGAAAAGCTATTTAGGAATACTCCCATCATGATAGCATCAAATGCTATCATGGGGAAGTGGTTTGAAAAAAAATTTTGAAGACCTGCAGAAAACCAGCATATGTAGCAGAAAACCAGCATATGTAGCAGAAAACGTGGACACAGTATCACTTACTAACGGGGACTGAAAAAGGAATTTATATAATGGATTCTAGAAAAGAAAATTATGCTAGAATATATTACATACATATATATATATGTGTGTGTGTGTGTGTGTGTGTGTGTGTATAATCAATAATTAAAAATGAAAACCAAAAGTTAAAGAAATACAAGAAGTCAAAACATCAAAAGAACAAAATAAACAATTTACCAACAATAAAAAGTTATATTTTAGATTCTTAAACAACAATGAAGTTAAAGGACAGAGAGGATTCTGGGGAGATGAAAGAGTAGGTCATAAAAGCTTTGACTCTCCAAATTTCCTCCACAAAAAACCACAGAACATCACCCCAGGGAGAACATAGAACAGCAGAAATAAAGAAAAGTCAGGGAAAAACAGTTATTCTCCTAAGACAACTTGAGAAGACCCCAGGAAAGACCTGATCTCCAGGGCCAGAGGCTCAGTCTAAGTGAAGTGCAAACACCTCCAGGACTACTCTGCAGAATGAATAAACAACAAGCCCTGGGGGCAACTGGTGTTGGAAAGCAGCCTCAGCCTTAGGTAAACTTTCAGTGCAATGACAGTGTGGGGGTCTGATGGCTGAGTAGGAGAAGACTGAAGGACTTTCTACTGTTGAAGGATGCCAAGCACAGCTATGCTGACCAGACACATCCTGGGCTGCCACTATGGGGGAGAAGAAGCTAGTACACACCTGGTAAGGGCAATAGCAGAGAGGCCAGGACCCTACTGGTTGAGGGCACTTGCAGGAGAGCAGAGTCGCTGGTTTCATTTCCAGGGCAGAGAGGATAGCTATAGTTTGCAGCCAGCAGAGAGTCATCACAGAGCAAGATAATTTACGGGACAGTGTGGCTGGGGGCCCTAGCTGTGGCTTAGGAGTGGAGAGGGCAGCACAACCTTAAACCCTAGGACAGACCTCAGAAATAATAGTAAGAAGGACCTGAGGCTTGGGGAATCATTTCCCATGCCTCAGGACTAGAACTTGATTACACTAATAGTTGCTAGAAAACAAAATAAAACAAAAAATGAGTAAGCAAAGGAGAAAGAACGCAACCACAGAGAGCTACTATGGAGACAGAGAAGATCAAGGCTCATATTCAGAGGAAGATAATGGAACTTAAAAAGCCACTCCTTTCTCTGGAAGCCAAGATGACAGAGTAAGCAGTAAGTCACTCTCAATCTCCTTTACTGACCTTGAAAAACCCAGAAGGGGGGCAGAGCCAAGATGGCCACATGAAAACAGCATCTTACTGGAGCTGTCTCACAAATTCTGTCAGATTCCTACAAAAAAGTGAATTTGAGCAGATTTGAGGGAGTTAGAAATCACGAGAAGTCTGAGCGGGGCAAATTTCCCAGC
>JAQQSZ010005338.1:0-13900 GCA_028646595.1 Phalanger gymnotis
AAGGAAGGGAGTACAGAGGGGAAGAAAGGAAGGAAGGAAGTAAAACTCGGTCTTTCAATGACAAACATTTGATAGAAATATTAAGAGACATATTTTAAAACTAATTTTGGCTAATTTATTTTCCTTTGATATTTATTCATAAATGCCATTTTAAAAGACATGTTAAAGTGTTCAAGATGGTATCTCAATTCCTGTGTTTGTTTAAAGAGTTCTTTTCCTTTTTTTATAATATGCGAAATTCATAAGCACTATATTTTGGCAATTGAATTGTAAAAATGTCATTCTACACCAAATATTATGTAATTTTTAGCATCTTGTACAAGATGGTTTTGGTTGCTTCATACTAAGATTATTCATACTTTCGACTTATTTTTCTCTTGATTAGAATCACAGAATCACCAAATTTGAGAGTTAGAAGAGACCTAAGTTGCTATCTAGTTCAATCTATATCCAAATTTAAAAAAAAGCACAACTACAAAAGAACTGACAAGGGGTCTTCTAGCCTCTCTCTGAAGAATATCAATGGGGCAGGTGAGCAGGTGTGGGGTACAATGTAACAACAATGTGCTAGCAGCTACTGTTGCTGCATAAGACCAATAACACCTGCACACAGAAAGGCTGCTAACAAAGGTTCTTTGATCTGCTTTTCTAAGGAAAGCAACTTTAAGGGGTTAACAATCTCAGTTTAATTAAATGTACATATATCATTCACTTAGATCAGGGGAAAAAGTCAGCACCCCGAACTTCAGAGCAAATACAAACAGAAGCTACAAACAGATCAACAGATAGGCTTTGTCTGATCAAGACAGCACAAACATAGTTACCAAAAAGAGAAGCACCAACATCTGGGTTTTCAAAGCCGGGGGCTCTTAACAATGGCTACCCAGAGTCTTGTCTGGTCAAATCACATGACACTCTTCCAGGGAGTGAGAGCCCCAAAACAAAATGCCAACCTCAGATCTTATATACCCTTCTCGGGGTCAGAGGGCATCACAATCATGTGACTCAAAACCATGTGAACTAGCCCTTCTTGTTTCTTAAGCAAGTCAAAGACTCTTGATTCAATCAAAGCAACAAAAGACAACAAAAAGTCCACTTTGCTTGCCATTCCATTTGAAAGGCAAGACTCATCAAAGGTACTTGATTACCTTAGCATTCTAAAAGAGAAAACAAAAAGTCCCACCCTAATTCCCATAACATACAGCTCTAATTATTAGAAGGGTTTTCTTTTCCTCAAGTCCATATTTAACCCTTGGTAAATTTACTTTCTACCCATTGCCAGTAGTTCAGCCTCATGTGACTAAATAGAACAAGTTCTCTAACTAACACTTTCAAATATTTGAAGAATCTTCTCTCCAGGCTGAACATCACCAGCTTCTTCAATTGATTCTAAAATGGCATAAATTCAAGGCCAATTACCATTCTCATTGCCTTCTTATGGGCATTTCCCACCTTACCAGTGCCCACAATTTAAACTATGGCAGAGAAACTAAACGTAATACTGCAAATATGATCCAATCAGGGCACATCATTACCCTGTATATGCCTGGAGCCTATGTCTCTGCTACCATAGCTAAAAATTACTCCTGTTTCTTTTTTTGGGTGGAGGAGAGGGGATGCCGTACGATATCGCTGACTCATAAAGTGATTATGGCCCATTAAAAACTCCCAGATCTTTTTTTTTTAGATACCTTATACTATACTTATAAAGTTTACCCATGCAAAACTTTGCATTTATTCATAGATTTTTCATTTTAGTCAATGTTAGAATTAAATGAGGCTAAAAAATATTTATTTTCTCTCCCAACTCCTCCTAAATTTAAAAAGAAAAGAAATAGAAAACATAACAATTTGTGGCAAAGAACTGGAAATTAACAAAGTATCTATCAATTGTGGAAGGGATGAACCAATGATGGCATCTGAATAGAAAGGAATACTACTATTCCATAAGAAATGATGAAGGGGGCAGCATTGTAAAAGCCTGAGAAGACTTGTAGGAAATAATGCAGAGCAAAACAAGCAAAATATTTTTGTCCGATTACGCCCAATATGCTGCCTATTCTTTTTGGGACCTTTACAGTCATTGAGTACATTAGCTATTCTTTGAAGCTTTGTGCAATCTACAAATTTCATAAGTATGCCATAAGTATATCTATGTAAGCCATTAACAAAATATCAAATAGGGAGCCAAGTAGGCTCCAGAGCAAAGAGCCAAGGAATTAATTATTTTGTTTGGTTCTTGTAGTAAGTAACTCATTGTTTACTGGAACATGATACAGTGAAAAGATTATTGGATTTGGAGTCAGAAAAGGCTAATTTCAATCCAATTCACTAAGAAATCAAGGTTAAAAAGGCAAAAGCAAAATGGTCCCTGCCCTCAGAGAGTTTACGTTCTACTATCTGTATACTTTTATGCAGCCTGTAGTCAAGAAAGTAAATGCAAAGTACTGAGAAAGTAATACAAAGTAATTTCAAAAGGGAGACAGTGAGAACAATCGGAGTAATCCAAAAATCCCCCTGAAGAAGGTGGCACTCGAATGGGGCTTTGCAGGAAATTAATTGTTTTATGAATTAGATGTAAGAAGGGATTTTGTTCCAGATGTCACAGATCACTTGCACAGAGCTCTGGAGGTGGAAGATAAAAGGTGGTGTAGAGGGAATAGCTAGCAAGCCAATGGGACTAAAGTGGAAAATGTAAGGGAAAGAAGATAACAATAGACTGGAAAGGCATGAGGAGCCCAGTTGTGGAGGGTATTCAAGGCCACAAGAAGAAGTTAATTAATTCCAGGTGTGCTCACTAGCTTTGTGAGTTTGCACAAGTCACTCCCCTACTCTAAGCTTCAGTGTTGTCATCTTTAAAATTACTGAGTTGAACCACATGGTCTTGAAGGTTTCTCTACAGCTCTACGTCCTGCAATCATGGGATCTTACTGCTGAGCTATGGTCCAGGATAGAAGGAAAGGAATACTATCGCCCTCCATCTAGGATCACAGTCCCTGAATAAAAGACTTAATGGAACATTTTGATTCAATTGAATTTCTAGAAGACCTTCCGTCATGGTTACCATTAAGTTCAATGTATCAAACACCCAAGAGCATTCCTAATTTTAATACACAATGCTCAATGCTAAGGATTTACAGGCTAATTTTTTTAAAAAGTGAAATATTTTCCTCCCCTCTAGGAGTTTTTAATCTAGTAAAGGGGATAAATCATGTGAACAAATAAACAGATACATGTTGGGCTTTGAGAATGGCTGGGGAGGGTGTCAAATGGAGATATTTTCTAGGTGGGAGCCTGCCACATGGGGTATGCTAGGGATCAAGAAGGAAGCAGCCCCTGCATAATATAACATATTACCATTTTAGGGCTCCAAGCACCCCACTTATCAGTTCATCTGGTTTTCTAGTGCCCGTCAGTGGTGTGGCTACTGTAGCTAGTCAATAATTTAAAAGTGATTCTCTGTAGCTAACACTACCTAATTATGCATGGACATCACTCCTTGGCCCACCCAAAGTGCCCCTCCTTGAAACCTTCTCCTTCCTTGGTTTCCCTACCACCACACTCTCTTGGATATCCTCCTACCTAATTGGCTTACTTCTAGGTCTCTTTTGCTGTATCATTGCCTCTAGCATAAAATATAAAATCCTTAGCTCACCATTTAAAGCCCCCTACCTCCACCCCAAGTCTGGCTTACACATTACTTCTCTTCTTCTACCCTGCATCCAAGCAAACTGGCTTGCTATCTGTTCCCTCCCAATTACATTGCTTCTCCCTACCCCACTCCACTCCTTGTAACAATTCAGCCAGTAGCTGCTGTGGAGGTGTAAAACCAACAACAACCAGCTCACAGAAGGCTGCAAGCCTGAGTTCTTTTGATCTGCTTTACTAAGGAAAGCAATGTTAAGGGGTTAACAATCTCAATTTAATCTAGCATACAAATATCAGTCACTTAGTTCAGGGGAAAAAGCCAGGACCCTGAAATTCAGAGCAAATAAAACAAATTAGAAACATTCATTTGTAGGCAGACCAAATACAATTAATAGTTACCAACATCTGGGTTCAGCTGGGAGCTCGACAACAGCTGGCCCAGAGTCATGCATCACTACTGCTGTAGCTCAGAGCTCTGAAAAAACAAAGCCATTTCCTGGTTTTATATGTCTTGTTCAGGGTCAAAGGTGAGTCACACATGTGACTAACCCACATGACCTAAAATCATCACAAAAATGCTACTTAAACCCACGTGGTCTATAAGCCTCTGACATTGCAAACATGTCACTCAAACCCATGTACACTAGGCTTTCCCTTGAGGAAAGGAGGCCATCGAAGACTCCTAATTCAATCAAGGAAACAAAGGCCAAACTCTTCAAGGGCACTTGGTTGAATAAGTGCTAAGAGCCCATCTTGATTCCCAATACACACCTTTATACAAACTGTCTCTCATACCTGGTATGTCCTCCTTCCCCACTTCCACACCATTGAAGCCAATCCCTACAAGTCTTTTCTGTTCCCCCATGTGTGCTTTCTGTCACATCTGCTTATCTGTGCACATATCATTTCCCTTTCCCAATAAGAGAGTAGGGATTTATTCAGATTATTGTCTTTCTATCTGCGTAGGCTAGGACAGTGCCTGGCACGTAACACGTACTTAGTAAATACTTGAGGAATTGAATTAGATTGAAACTATACACACACACACACACACACACACACACACACACACACACACTATCTTTTGGGACAAAAATGACCCCAATTTCTATAAATTAATGGTTCCAATAAATAAAAGCAACATTTTGATTTTGTTATCATTTTTCAAAATATCCCTCTAGTGAACATGACCTGCAATATATTCTTTAATTACTATACACCTAAGTTTTTAAAGCAGTGGATTTTCAGGTACCAGGAAGAACTTTGAAGTTACAATGGACCTGGTTCCACATGACAAATGTCATTTATTTTCTACAAGAAATGGTACAGGAGAGCATATTCTTTTGATTTGTTAAAGAAAAAAAAAGTCCAACCATCCAATATTGGCTCTGGTTTCCCTAAGTTTGATCTTGGTGTTCCCTTTTTTAAGTCATTTTAAATCCTTGAAAATACAGTTTTCTCATACAAATGCTGACAGCACTGTAAATTCAAAAGAGGTAAAGAGAATTCCTGGAAAAAGAGATTCTGCCTTTCTCAAGCTTTTTTAGAGAGAAATAATGAATGAATAATGTCATTTCCACAAAGTTGGAAAGAGTTATGCCCATCTAGGGCCTTTACAAAATCCTCACAGAGTCTTTTGATGTTAATGTTTTGACAGGAACAATTTAAAGTATCTCAAAGCAAAGTGAATTTTCTTCTCTTGCCTGCTTTTTATAAACCTCAATTCTTTGGGCTCCAGGACCCAACTTAGCTTTTCTTCTGAGATGTTTCTTTTTTGCCACTTGAAACAAAACCTATTGTATGTGTGGCAATGGTCTCCCCAAAATAATGACTGTGGCCAATGGGAAGCATATGGTAAGTATAGAAAAGATACTGCATATTTCAACAAATTATTTTTATTTAAAAAGCCTGAGACGAAAACGTGACATCTAGGACACATTTGATCAGAAAAGACTGAGAGATAACAGGTATAGCTAGAATGAGTACCACACTGATGACTGAGAAATACCAAATTGAAGAGACCCCCTGTTAGGAAACAGATGGGAGGGCATGGACCAGAGTGACTCAGCATAAAAACATATATGGATATTGAATTATAATCACACCACTGAGCTGAGAATTTCCATAGCTAATCTATATAATCTTTGCAAACTTTAGCATTATTTTTAACATGATTTAAGTAGTGTATGGAGTTCTCAGTAAGCTGACTCCCTTTACCTCTGCAGATAAGTTTAAAATTGTAACAGAGTTTGTATGGAGGTACAAGGAAGCAATATAGAAACCACCAAATATAATAAGTATTTATAAATGATTATGGATAGCTTTTCAGTGATTTAGTCTGCTCCAGAAGTGGCTTGAAGAATGTGGCTTTTTTTTGTAAACTAAAATAAGTATGTGTTTCCATATTTATGTATATGCACATATGGCCAGAGCTTTTAGAAACCTATTAGAACTCACAATAAGAAGGCAAGGAGCCCTCTAAAGAATTTTAGTATACTCCTCCTCTGTTTTCAATCTCCTTATGTCTGGTTTTCAAGGGATTCAGTTTTTATTGGGGAACTCAACATGTTTGCCCGAGGAGAGCAGTAGGAAAATGAGGACAAACTGAGGAAGAGGAGGACAGGCTGTCATAAAAATTATAAACCTATAGAAACTTATTGCCTATTTAGAGCTGTAAGGGACCATAGAGATTTCCTACTCCAAACAATAAAAATTATATTCTACAGAAAAAGAAAATGAGACTCATAGAGGAAAAGTAACTACATAGCATTACAGAACTGAGACATATCACTGAGACATCGGTAAAGCGGTAAACAGAGCACCGGGCTTGGAATCAGAAAGACTCATCTTCCCGAGTTCAAATCCGGCCTCAGATACTTATTGGCTGTGTGACCCTGGGCAAGTCACTTAACCCTGTTTGCTTTAGTTTTCTCAAATGTAAAATGAGCTAGAGAAGGAAACGGAAAACCACTCCAATATCTTTACCAAGAAAACCTCAAATGGGGTCACGAAGAGTCAAACACAACTGAAAATGATTCAGCAACAACATGTACAGAAAGCTTTGCTAGGTAGGAGGTGGTATGGATTAGATTAGATATAGTCCACACTCTCTTACTGTTTAAAATCTAATAGGTACAGAAGACACCAATGTGGGTCAGTATGCTGCTACACAAATGGAGTCCTGGAAAGAAAAACAAGCTGTTGTACGAGTTCTAAAGGGGAAAAGCCTGACAAGCAGAGTTGATGGGAGGCTGCCAAGAAGTGATGTTGGGTGTGAAATTGCATGAGAGGCTTTACAGGCAATGGCAGTAGTAAGGGCAAAGGTGTGCAGGTGGTTGCCTATGTTCATTAAATATGAATGAGAATTTCTCAAGAAGAAGTAGATAAAATTCATTATAACCTACCATTGTCCATGAGATTGTGGATCTCCTAAAGTATTAGAGTAGAATGTACTATATAAAATATAATGTAATATAATGACATGAACTATGTTAATGTAGTTTACATATATATATAATTAATTATATTATATATAATATATAATAATAATATACTTAATATATATTAATATATAATTATGTTTATAATTATATATTAATATATAGACAGCTGTCTGAGCCTCAATATTTTTCTCGCTCAAATTTGCATATAATAGTACAATATCTAATTGTCATATCAGCATAATATATAACATACTTTATACATTCCATATATAATTATATAATAGAACACACTCAGCATCAATGAAGCGTGATGGGTATTAATCTGGCCTATAAACTAGAAACAGCTACATTTTCAGAAAGTTTTAAGATTTATGAAGCATTCCACCTATACTGTCACATATAGTGCTCACAATAATTTCATGAGGTAGGCACTATCATTATCTCCAATTTTATAGACAAGGAACTTGATTGGAGCCTGAGAAATTGACTTTCCCATGGTCACAAAAGTCAATGTTTGGGGTGGGATTCGACCTCAGTTCTTCCCAGTTCCAAGTCTAAAACTCTCTTCACCGAGTCACCTAGCAGCCTAAAACTTGGAACCAAGTCATGTCTCTGAAACACATAAACCGGAAGTGTGGACATTTGACCTTTCCCTTAAGGTCTCACTAACCCTAGGCAACTCTAACCCAATAAGTTTTGGAAAGAGAGGCAAACTTCATTAGAAGAGGATTTTTCCCGCATTCTGGAATACTCTATACCAACAAAATCATCGGTGCTATTCCTTTACACCTTTACAGTGTTTTCATCATCCTTCAAGGCTCAGTTGAGGTGGCACTTGTCCATGAAGACTTTTCTGACCTTCTAAACTAAAAAAAAGTATTCTCTTCCTCCTCAATTTATCCTATTTTGTCTGGATCACCCCTTGCCCCCATAACTTCCTACCTTTTTATTGTTCATCCTGTGTACTTCTGGTACCTCCAGACCAGTAGAAAGTCATGTACTTGAAAGAAGAGCCTGAATCATTTTTCTTAATCTTTATATTCTCAGCATTTGCCTAGAACAGCACCTTGTATATATAGTAGGCAGTTAATCAATGTTTGTTTGAGTAAATTAAATTGAATATGTGCATACATATGTGGAGGTGATGAAGGGAGTCACATGATCAATGTGATAAGCAAACAGGGTAATTAGACTTTGGGGATTTTGTTAGCATCTCCCTATGGAGAATTTGGACATGGCATTTGGCACCCTGCTAAGAGGCCCAAAGCCACCATGGGATTAAATCTCTGTCACTTGACTTGATGCCAAAATAAATTAGATATTTTGGAACCACCCTTGGCTTTCACTGATGAGGGCTGTTCTCAAGATGGATTGATTGGCTCAAACTCTGTAGTACATAGATGCTTAGGAGTGGAAGCTCCTCCCTCCTCAGCCCCCCAGTGTGCTAGCTTATAAAAGGGAGCTGAAAGAACTACTCAGCACCTGTCCCTTTCCTAACTTCATTTATCTTTCTGGAGAAATTGTGAGAGCGCAATAGGGAAAGGGGTCTCTATCCCCCAGAGCCATTAAAGACTTTAGAAAACATGGCTGAGACAGAATGTTGTCCCACGTATTCTTCTTCAAGAGAAGTATTTTGGACCTCAAGTTCTTGTCTGCCTTTGGCTTTTGTTTTGTTTTGTTTTTTTCTTTCTATGAGAGAAGGTCAGAAAGCAGTGACTTGAGTTTGAGTTTCCTAGCATAAGAGAGAGAAGTAGCTAAGGGAGCCAGAGAATTTGAGAGTCGAGTTAAGTCAACAAGCAAAAGCACCTAACATGTGCTAAGCACTGTGCTAAGTGCTGGAGTAAAAAAGAAATACAAAAATTGTCCCTGAAAGAGCTTTCAATATGAAGGCACATGACAGAGGATGGGATCTCACCCATGTGACCTAAGAGGTGAGATCTTGGGCAAGGACCAAGCTGAACTCTATCTAGTCTTCTGGTCAGGGGAGGGATGATCACCTGGATGAGCACCCCAACTTTTGGTAAAAAAGAAGATTTTATACATGATCCCCAGTACTGCAAGGAGGAACACCAAGGGACTGAGACCAAAACATGTTGGAGCAAGCCTCTTTACTTAACACTTCCTTATTACAATGAATCATTAAGAATGTGTGCATCTGATGGAATAGGGGTTACCTGTTCTGTAGCCTTGCATGTATTTTCCCTTCAGTGAATTCAAATCCTTACAGAAGTACCAATAAATAAAGGCTATTTATGTGGGTCTCCATTAGGTACAAAAATTACCTGTTGAAACCCACAAGTATATTTGTCTTTCACAAGAAGTGTAAAACATGGGGTGGTTCTATGGGTAGTTGCATGGAAGGCGGAGATGGCATACCTCATAATGGAAAGAACTAATTGAAATGTATGGTGGGCTGCCCTGCTGAGAGCCCCAAGTTCACTTCCCTTCTGAAGAGAATCAAAACTCAGTCTGTAGACTCAGTCTCAGACTCTGGAAGCATTCAGTGAAGATGTGGGAGAATTGTGTTTTTTGTAGGTTATTGTGAGTCCCTTTAGGTATTTTCTATGCTCTATATGGGATTCTATTAGACCTTTGAATTTGGTGTACTATTTCTATAGTGATATAAAATATATCCTGTATAAGGCAGACTGTGCCCAAGGAATGCATTTGTTATCTTGGATGCTTGTAGATGGAAAGGGAACAAGAAGTTATTAAGTACCTACTATGTGCCAGTACTTTACAAATATTAACTCATTTGATAGTATGGGAATTAGGGTTCCTATTTACCCACATCTGAAGATATCTAGGCACCACTTATAAACCATCTGTGGGCAACAAGAGACAAAAACAGTGATAAATTGTGGCTGTCTCCAAGACTGGAGTCAGCTCATGTAAACCCAGAGCCCAGGGACCTGAGTTTGGGTAATATGGACTATGCATAGATATATACATATACATGCGAACACTTTCTGTGACTGTAAGACAGTCATTTAACCTCTTGCTGCCCCTGAAAGGTTCACAAGATGATGCTAACATGTACATATCTCAGTTTCAGTGAGATTATTGAGGTAGGACTTAAAACCAGACTTGGGAAAAACATGCCATGAAAAAGAAAGGCACCTTATCCTAACTCCCTCCTCTTTTCTTTGCTTTCTTTTATTTTAAAGAATATTTGACAGATTGAAAACATCAATCACTGATATAACCTCAGGATTTGTGGAGGAGCAAGCCCCACACAGGCTGGTCTTAGGAGTCTACACTTCCCCTGCCTTATCCCTGTGAAGCATCAGGTGATTTAAATGCTGACTTGAATCAGATGTGCTGCTAATTCTAAAGCAGGAAAGAAAGTAAACAGCTGAGATCCCTGAATTACTAAGTGACAAGCTTGGGGAGATGGGCAGGTGTAATGAGATGAGGTTTAACATAGAAACCAGGAGATAATTTACCTAGGGAGGAAACATAAACAGACTAGACATAAAAATGGGAGCCGGTTCTCCCCTCACAAATAAATAATGTTGAAAAGAGACTCTGGTTAGAGTGGATAACTGGGGTATGAGCTTCAAATAGGATGTTGTTGCTAAAATACCACATGCTTTTCCAGGAGTATGAATGTAATAGACCAATTTAATCATATGAAAAGGTAAGTGGGGGAGGGAAAGTTCTTGTGGATAGATTTCTGCAGCTTCAGGTAAGTTATTTTCATACCTCAGTATCTAATTGGAGACTTCTTGCTGTGGGGGAGAGACCAGAAATATTTAAGAAAATATAAAAAGCATCACAAAATTATCCAGAGCCCAAAGTAAAAAGACTACTTGGGCATATGGTTTGACTAATGTTGAAAGGGACTCCGAAGGGGTCTACGTGTAGGCGTAGTATGACTAGAAAGAGGGCTGGATTTACAGTCGAACAGAGAGGGGGTTTAAAGTCCACCTGAGGCATTTATTAACTGTGTAAGCATTGAGAAACCACTTCTCTGCTTCGACCTTCACCTCCTTCATTGATGGAGCAGAGAACAGCAGCATATAGAGAACAGGCCTGAGCAGCTCAAAGACCTGTCCTGCCTAAGGCTGCCTCTGCTTACTGGACTGTGACCTCAGTCAATTCTCATAACCTCTTGGTGCCTTAGGCTCCTTGCTAAGAGTATAAGTTGTGGAACAAGTAGAGGACTGAATTGGTAGCAGGATTTCCCTACAACAAAGAAATGACTGGTTACAGTTATTTTTCATAGGGATATAATAATACCTCAAGTAACTACTTTGTATAGTTCATAGGATCACGGTTCTAAAGCTAGAATGAAACTTAGAGATTATTGAATCCAACCCTCTCATTTCACAGATGGAAATGCTGAGGTCCAGAGGGAATAACTGGTAACGGGCAACACCAGAATTTGAGCCCAAGTCCTCTGACTCCAAATCTAGCATCTTTTCCACTATACCACACCACATTCCCAAGCCTATAGCCAACGATATTTCCAGATTGTCTAATAACTGGTCTTGAGTCTGCTTAGGTCAGATGAGGTTGGGGGCCTTTAGAATGGTATTGTGTGGACGAAAGCAACAGAGCCCAACCTGTGACTGTTTTCAGAGTCAAACGCAAGAATATGCATAAAATACTGTGCAAACACAAAGTGAATATCAACCATTAATGATATTATTATTATTATGGTTCTAGCTTCTATGGGAAAAGGTGCAAAAACAGAGAGAAAGACTTGAAGGGTAAATATGTCAAATTTGGGACTTAGTGAGGAAGATACGAAATTTGGTCAAATTTGAGGGAGAAAAATGTTTAGGCTCAGACAGTGGCCTAAATTCCGTTTGTAAATTGAAAGAGGGAGAGGATGAAGGATAATCAAGGAGAAAATTAAAGTGTTAAGGAGAATCAAAGACAATTAGGTGCTAGAACTTGAAGGTATAAGAGAAGGTGGTTGGCAAGACAGAGCAAAGTAAACAAGGGGAGGCAAATGGAACAATTAGGGAGTAAAACAGATTGATAGAAAGGATTAGTGGGTGGGACAAATTTGACAGACAAATGAGATTGGGGCAAAGTTTAAGCAAAAGTGAGTGTAGCTGTGAAGTTGTTGAGATTAAGGAAAGGAAAGAAAGTGAGATTACCAAAATATTAAGAGTGGATAATTAACTGAATAAGTTTTAACCGAGTGTTTATGGCTATGCTTTACTACCTATGGGAAGCCCCACAAGTAGCTTTAAAAAAATAAGACTGAAAATTACAATCATAGGGAGCTGTAGAAATTGTGCTGTGACTTGATCCAATGTTTATATTCCTACAATTGTATACTGACTGCTTACTGCTTTATATGTAGGAGCACCTTCTTCCTGGAGGGGCAAGTGGAATTACTTGAAGAACACCTCTCTGCTCTCTGGGTAGTAAGAAAGAATGAAGCATCCCTACAGGAGATATTAGCAAAGCTTCAATGAGAAGAAAAAGGTTCTGAACTAGAGGAAAGGAGATGATCTTGCACGGCAAAGGGGAAGAGTGTTATGCAGAGGAGAAAGGGAAGGAAAAGTATAGCTGTAAAAGTTGGGAGTAAAACCAGATTTGAATCTCTTTCTGAAGAGGTGGATGCTTTGAGAAGAAGTTAATTGTCATCCAAAGAACAAAATAGTTGATAGAACCACTAAAGCTATCAGGTGACAGAGCCAAAAGAAGATTAGAAGATGGGAAGAAGCTAGTGATTCCCTCATCAGAAACGCTAAGAACAGTTACTTGTTAAGCCAATCACTATCAGAGCTCTTGTTTCTTCCCAGAACATGTGTCCAATGTTTAAAAAAAGAACTTCCCACCAAAACAGATGAGAGCTGGTGATTCCTCCTGGTGATTCAAGTGAGCACAGATGACACTGCCAGAAGGAACTTGAAAAATTTTGTCAACAATTATTAAGTCTGATGTAAGAAAGTGAAGACCATAGGGGCACAGGTTGTGTTTTCCTCTCTATTGCCAGTTGAAGGCTAGGGAGACAGAAGGGAAAAAATAATTTGGCAAGTAAATAGCTAAGACAGCATTGTCTGAGAATGGTGTTGGACATCTGGAGCAGGGCTTAAAACATATGCATGACATATTCTTGGCTAAAGATGCAATATACCTAACAAAGGTTAGTAAGAGTGGGTTTTTTGAGTATCTTGTAGATTTAATCCAAATGATAGGAAGGAAAAAGACTTTCTATGTATGTCAACAAAGTTAGCTATCATAGAGGAAGGGATCTTAACATGTTACATGTCACAAATACCTTTGGCAGATTGATGAAAACTAAGGATACCTTTTTCAGAAAAAAATATGGAAAATAAAATAATAAAATTATAAAGAAAAGAAAATATATTGAATAAATTTATTAAAAAATAAAAAGAAACATGTTTATGGGCTCCCAAATTTAAAAGAGAGTAGATACAAAGAAGTAATAAGAATAGCAGATTTTTACAGAAGACAATATCCAAGAAAGGGGAGAGTAATAAACCCACTGCATCAAATATATATATTATATATATATATATATGTATACATACACATATATCTCAAATATGCATACATACACACACACGCGAGTGTGTGTGTGTGTGTATGTATGCGTGTGTGTATGCAAAAAGGCTAAAGGTTAGACAACAAACAAAGAGACCTAGTTCCTAACTGAAGCAGGGAAATTTGAACTCATAGGTATTACTGAGAATTGATAGTGATCCAGGATTGAAGCTTGAATCTGGATTGGTATAACTAACTCAAAAGAAACAGGAGGGAAACATCACTGTATATTAAGATGATATATTACATCAGGAAATTCAGGAAACAAATCACGAAAG
>JAQQSZ010005339.1:0-13900 GCA_028646595.1 Phalanger gymnotis
GTAAATTAATTCAATGCCAAGTTATACATGGAAGTTATATGGGATTCCATGCCATCTTGGGTAGGGAGGGGGGGAGGGAAGAAAATCTGAACTCAAAATTATGTAGAACTGTGTGTTGCAAACTAAAAATAAAAATTAAAAAAATTAAATGGAAAAAAAGAAAGAAAGAACAACTGGGACGTTGTTCCAATAATGTAGCGAACCAGGCTGGGATATGGCTTGCAATCTTGGGGATGAAACTGAGGCAGGCAGTAGCTATAGTAGCACTCACAATAGGAGTAGGCCAAGATAAAATAGTAAATTAAAGGGATCTGGGTTCAAATAGTTCTTATATTCCTAATTCACTTATATTACCTTAGGCAAGTTACTTAACCACTCTTTACCTCAGCTTCCTAATCTGTAAAATGGCTCTAAGAAATCTTTGTAGCACTGAGCTCCCAGGGTTATTGTGAGGATCAAATTTCATAATGTACTTTGCATACTTTAAAATGCCTTATAGAAGGCTATTGTTAATAAAATAATAATAGTAACTACCAAAAAAACTCCCTTTCCTTTATTAGGCCTTAGTTTTCTCTTTGTAAAATGAGGGAATTGGACTAATGGCCTCTTTGATACATTATAGCTCTGAATCAATGATCTTTTAAGGTTGTCGACACCAAATTTGCACATGGACTGGAAGAGGTAGTTATAGGATCACTGGTTTATACCTGGAAGGAACTCTGGATACCATCTAGTTCATCCTCTAAATTTTCAGTTGAGGAAATAGGTTGAGGGAGGTTAAAGGACTTGCCTAAGTCAGGCAGTCAATAAACATTTACTAAGTACCTACTGTGTGACAGGCATTGTGTTAAGCATTAGGTATACAAGGAAAGGCAAAAATCAGTCTTGTACTCAAGGAGACCACAATCTACCAGGGGAGACAAGATGACCCAAATAGTTAAGTGTCACAGGCACTTGACATGGATTCTGGGTCCTCTAAATACGAAGTTAGTATTCCGTCCACTGTACCGCACTATAGCTAGGGCCTAGGCCATGGCAGTAAGCTGGTGCTAGACACAACTGAACTTAAAATAACAAGATTAAAGGCAGGAGGAGGGTGAGAGAAAGGCCTGTCTGCGGTTCCTTAGGTCAGAGAGAACTTTAAGCAAAGGCTGCTGCTCAGTACCCTGGAGAGCTCCTGGGGAGCTCAAATACTTAGAGGAAGTCAGAAGGCAGACTGAGTCCTTTTATATACTAATAACCCCTACAAATACTCTATTGGATGCAGTCCCTATGAAGAACTTGTTAGAATACCCTTGTCCATTTACGCCAGGCTTAGTCCCTGTGGAGCTTCATTCTTCCATAGTTTTCCTCCCAAAACAACAACAACATAATCTGGAAGGGATACGTTTTCTGTTCTAATTTGTGACTCCACATGGTACGACTATATCCCTAGGGAGTTTAGCAAATACCTTTAGGGACCTCATTCTAGTCTTCATCTGATTTTTTTGTTATGGATGATCCTCTTTATTCAAATGAATTTGCTATCACAAAAATTTTTTAGCAGCAGAGCATATGCATGCACCATATGCCTGTACAACGTGTATGTATATACACACATCATATACATAGCCTGCACATACAACATACATACACATGCATACATACATACAATATACGTAAGTATTGGGAAGGGGCCCAGACCCATGTTTTCACTGATGTAGTAAACACTCTATGTATCGAATCTCCTTCTAGCAATGCATATTGGCAACTGCTCTGAAATTTTGTAGTCTTAGAGAGTAACCTGGGGGCACTTACAGGCTGTGACTTGCCCATGGAATAAGGACTTGAATTCATGACTTTCTGATTCTGAGACCAGCCCTCTATCTATTATGTAATACTTCCTTTCACGAATAAGTTAATAGTAGAATCTTTTTCTGCTAAAAAAGTAATTTAATGTGGAATGAACTTTAACAACCAATTTAACTTATATTTACGGCTAATTAAAATTGAAAAGACCTTTAACATATAGCAGCATCCATTATTTCCCCTCTCAGTGTCCTTTCTATAATTATTTTCCCATTCTTCTGTATTTGAGTATATATGTATATTTATTCATATATTCATATATTTATATATTCATATAGGCTATCATCTCTGTTTTGCCTATACTCTTATGCTTTCTCAATTTTATGGGAATATTAGTGAATCAGTCACCTCTACACTATCCTTTACTGTTGACTACCTTGCTCTGTTTTCCTATCATCACTTACAACTTGCAGAAAACCAACCCTGGATTATTTCCACTCTTTGCTTCTTTTGCTACTAAGCACATACTACTGAATGGAACTGGAGCAAGTCACTCAACAATGCTGAGAGCATACTATAATTTCATGCTATCTCTTTTTCATCAAGCTCTCACTGCAGCAAGGCAATCCTTTTACTGCCCCTTAAATGATTTTCAGTTCCACTTACTGCAGCAACTGTTCCAAACCTATTCTTCTCTCTTCAAGTTTCTTACACCTCTCTCCTCCTCTCAGCTGAGGATCTTGCTTCATACCTTACTGAAAAGTTAAGGCTCTTTTCCACACACACACACACACACACACACACACGCACACACACACGCACGCTTGCGCGCACGCATATGCACACACACATTTGATCCCATGCCCTTGTCTTCTCCAATAAACTGCCCACACTGTCATCTCTCCTGTCTCTTTAATCTTCAGTCTCACCTTATCTATGTTCCTTCCCTGATGCTCAGTCTCCCCCTATTTAAAACCCTCCCTCATTAGATTCTATCATCTCTGCTAGATATAATCCTATATTTCTTTTCTTTTTCTATGGCAAATTATTTGAAAGAGCCATCTAAAATTGGTGCCACTACTTCCCATTCTATCTCTTCTAAACTCTCTATAGTACGTCTTCCAACCTAATCAGTCATAGCAATTGAAACCTCTTTCCCCAGAGTTACCAATGGTCTCTTAATTGCCAAGTCTAGACGTGTCCTTCCTGATCTCAGAAGTACTTGACACTGTTGACTCTCCATCTTTTTTTTTTTTTTTGCTTTTTGGCAGGGCAATTGGGATTAAGTGACTTGCTCAAGGTCACACAGCTAGTACATGTGACAAGTGTCTGAGGCCAGATTTGAACTCAGGTCCTCCTGACTCCAGAGCCAGTGTTCTACTCACTGCACCACCTAGCTGTCCCCTCTCCATCTTTTCTTAAACAATCTTTGGATTTTTTTTTTTTGTGGCGCTGCAATTTTGATTCTTCTACCTGTCACGCTGTTTCCGTTTCTGGGTCATCGCCTAAGTCATGCCCATTAACTTTGTGTTTATCCCAAGGCTATGCACAAGGCCCCCTTCTCATTCGTCTTTGCAGTCTCACTTGATTATCTCATCATCCTATTCCACGAGTTCTGCACCTCTATGCAGATTATGATCTCTCTGCAGATCTCAGATTTACATATTTAGCCCTAGTCTTTCTCCTGAGCTTTAATCACATATCATGAACTGCTTATTGGAGAGTTCAAAATGGATCTTTGTAAGCATTCAAACTCATCATGTGCAAAAAAGAGTTCATTACATTTCTCTCAAAACTTACCCTTTCCTATTATTATTGAAGCCAGCACCTGATTCTATTTATTCATCCAAATTTGTATCCTCTGTGTCATCCTTGACCCCTCATTTTTACTTACCCCACATATTCAATAAACTTCAGTTCTTACAATTTCTTCCTCCACATCCCTCACGCATGATCTCTTCTCTCTATCACATACTTACTGCTTGAATTCAGGCCCTTATCACCTCTCACCTGGAATATTTCGATATCTTCCTAATCAGTCTCCCTGCTTCAAGATTCTCTCCACCCCCATCAATTCTCTACACAAACACAAGGTCAAGTTTACCATATGACATACCTCTCCCCAACTCAACAAACTCCTGAGGCTCCCTATTGTCTCTGGCATGAAATAGAAATTCTTTAGTTTTGGATTTTCATTTCTTCATCCCATTTTTCCCATCATCCTTAGACATCACTCTCCTCTGTGTACTCTTTGGCTTTTTTATATACTGGCCCACTTGCCTTTCCCCTTTCTATCTCATGTCTCTGTGCCTCCATGCCAGCGGTTTCCCTGCACAAAATTCTCTACTTCTTAACCTTCACCTCCTGAAATCCTTGTTTCCCTCAGGACTCAGGTGCATGAGACTTATCCTGGTTCCTGTAGCTATTAGTTCTTACTCTTTCGAAGTTACCTTGTACTCTGTATGTGTTTTTGTATGTGCCTATGTAAAGTCCCTATATAAATGGGGCAGCTCAGTGACATAGTGGATAGAATGCTGGGCCTAGAGTCAGGAAGACTCATCTTTATGAGTTCAAATCCAACCTCAGACACTTATCAGCTGTGTGATCTTGGGCAAGTCACTTAATCCTGTTTGCCTCAGTTTCCTCATTGATAAAATGAGCTGGGGAAGGAAATGGCAAACCACTCCAGTATCTTTGCCAAGAAAACCCTATGAAGAGTTGGACTCATGACTGTAAAACAACAATATAAGTTCGTATTGTCTCCTCATTTTACTCTGCACTACTTGGGAGCAAGTGTGGTTTTTACTTTACCTTTTACCTTACCCTTTACTTTACAAGGCAAAGTGCTTTGTTAATGTCTTGCGTGCTCATAGTTATTGGCATGTACTGTCCCACATTAGACTGTGATCTCCTTGAGAGCAGGGGCTGTCTTTTATCTTTTTTTATTTTTCCCAGTGCTTATCACAATGCCTGACACAAAGCAGCCACTTAATAAGCCACTTGACTTGACTGCCAATAGTAGGCATTTGATAAATGTTTGTTGATTGATTGGTTGTAGTCAAGGTCATCTTTTGTTTTGCCTTTTTCATTTTATGCAATTTTATATAATTTTTTCCTGTATTTCTTCATGTTCCTTCTATTTGTCATCCTTGATTATAGTATGGAATTCCGTTACATTCATATACCATAGTTCACTAAGCCATTCCCTAAGTGTCAGGCATTTATTTTGTTGCCAGTTTTTGTAGTTACAAACACTACTATCATAAAGGCCTTTGAATAGATATCAGTTTGGTGATGCTCCTAGAGTGCATCCTATATAAAGGAATGGTTGGGCTAAAGGGTACAATCATTCTTATGACCCTTATAGTATACTGCCAGATTGCCCTCTATAATCATTGCATCAATTTGCACTTTCATCGGTAATGTGCAAGGGTACCTACTTATCTATAGCCCTGTCACCAGTGAGTTTTTCAATTTTCTCTTCTTCTTGTCAATTTGACAGAAAAGAGGAGCTATACAAATCATTTTGATTTACATTTCTTTGATTGTTAGGGAAGGTAAACATTTTTCCAAGTGATTATTTGCAATGTGGATATTGTCTTACAAATGATCTGTTCATCTCCTTTGACCACTTATCCATTAGGCATGTTTCCCTTGAATAGTAGAATCAGCTCCTTGTATACTTTCACATCCAGTTTTATAACTTATATTTGTTGCAAGTGTCTCCTCTTCTTTTTTATATCTTGGTTATATTGCTTCAGTTTTTAAAATGTAATCAAGTCTACTTTATTCCTTAGAGCACCTTTTGTTCATTAATTGGACAAACATATATGGTGTTTCCATTTCAGATCACTGTTTTAGGACATCAAGAGAGGGCAGGCTAGAGATGGGCAAGGAGAGCTTCCTGGAGGAGGAAGAGGAAAAGGAGGAGGAGGAAGAGGGGGAGGAAGAGGAAGAGGAACTTAATATAGTATTTGAAGGATGGATAGGATATAAATAAAGGTGAAAGGGAAAAGGAAGGGAATTCCTGGTAGGAGAACAGAGTTATCAAGAGGAATAAAAGCACTAGAAGCCAAAGAACCTGGGTTCAAATCTGGGCTCTCTTACTCATTGCCTGTGTGATCTTGGGCAAGTTACATAACTTCTTTGTGCCTCAGTTTCCTCTTGTAAAATCAAAGGGTTGGACTAGGTGAAATCCAACCCTCCTTCCAGCTCTAAATCTTATAGTGCTATGAGAATAAAGTTGAGTACTTCACATGACATAATTTGGGACCACTGAGGTGACCAACCAGGCCAGACTTAAGATTGGAGAGTAGGGTCAGGTCACTTTATCGATGACCTTGAAAACCAGGCTGATAAGTTTAAACTTTGTTCTGGAGTAGTGAGGGGCTGGGTTTTTATTTTTGTTTTGTTTCGTTTGCAAAATCTTGTTTTAGAAAGCTAACACGACAGCATGGCAAGCACATCAGAGGATGATGAGATTGAAGGCAGGTAAATATGTTAGGAGATTATTGTAAAAATACAGGCAAGAAGTAATAGGAATCTGGAATAGGGAGGTATCTGTGGGAATGGGTAGGGGAGGGGAGTAATCGTATTTCTTAAGTAGAATCAATGGCCCTTGGAGACTGACTGAGTATGGCAGGTGGGGAGAAGAGTGAAAATGGATTTAAAAGCTTTGAGCCATAGTTTCTTCAGGTGTAAAAGGAGGACACTGGACTAAATGGTTTCAAATGGCCCTCACATGTCTCTGCTCTAAGGGCCCTCCCAGCTCTGACATCCTGTATTCTAAGGGCCCTCCCAGCCCTGACAGCCTGTGTTCTAAGGGCCCTCCCAGCTCTGATATTCAGTGAGTGGTCTAAGATTCCTCCTGACTTTTAGTGTTCCAAGTTTCCTCTCAGCCTTGTGATTCTATATTCTAAGAATTGTTCCATCTCGGACATTTCATGGACTAATACTTTACATTCTAAAAGCCTCTCCCAATTGTGATGTTCTGTGGTCTAATTCCTCCCAGCTCTGACGTTCTGTGCTCTCAGGGCCCTCATAGCTCTGACATTTTGTGTTCTTAGGCCTCTTCCAACTCTGATAGTTTGTCTTTCTATATATTGTTGCTTATGTTGCTGACCCACAGCTTCCCAGCTAAAATTGGCCTCCCTATAGATAGAGTCAAATAGGCCTGGGAAAAAGAAAGTGCTGAGTTGTTATCAGCAATCTTGAGCAACTCCGCAAGCTCACAGGGGCTCAGGGTGGAGGGATGGGCATGCATGGCTCATTAGAGTGCAGAGTTAATAGACCCCTTGCCACTGGTGAGCCTGCTCAACAATAGTTTCCTGAGCTCCCTCTGCCAGAGACTTGAGCAAAGGAGGAGGAGAAGGAACACACTAATTTGCCCTCACTGGTATTAGGGATAAAGTTGAAGACTGATGAAATGTTGTGGTAATTATCAGCATAGAAAGTTAGGCATAGAGAAAAAACCCCCAAAACTAACAAAATAGACAAACCAACCAACCAAGACCAACGACAACAACAAAACCCAACAAAAATGAAAGTAAACCCTCTGGGATTGTGGGACCATAGATGTATTTATGGCTAGAAGGAACCTCAGAGATCATCTAAGTTTAATGTCCTTTTTAAAAAATAGTTGAGGACCCAGGGCTGAGAAATGACTTGCTGAAAAGATCAGCCAGATAGTAAATGGTAGGGATAGGGTTTGAAATCAGTTTTCAGTGTTCTTTCTAAATACATCATGCTGAAAATGTAAGGCTACACTTATTCCAAATCAGAGAAGCTTGCTACCTACATATGAAGGACCCTAGGGAATCCTCTCTCAACTCACATGTGTCATCAAATCAGCTAATTAATATAATATATAATATTATATAATATAACATAATATAATATTATATTATATAATGTTACAATATGTTATAATATGTTATATTATATTATAATTTGTATTATATTATTATCTAATATTAATCATTATTAGAGAGTCATTCTATTGACCAGAAATTCCCTTCCATGCAAATGACTCTCAGAGAGGTTACATATCACTTACACCTCGGTGACAGTGGGCTAATAAGAACCCTTTGTTAGTTTAGCTGTCATCAAGGTCTCCAGAAGAAGAAACACTACAATTCAGTATTTATGGGGAAGAGATGCTTAGGGAAATGAGAACCAATCAATCAATCATGTATCTCTTAAATGCCTGTTACATCAGGTAGTTCAGCTTTCATTGATCTCTTACCATGTTCCAGGCACTGTGCTAAGAGCTGAGGATACAAAGAAAGGTAAAAAGCAAAATCCCTGCCCTAGAGCAATTAACATTCTAATAGGAGGAACAACATGCAAACAATTATACATATATATAGCCCAAGATATAGACAGCATAAGTGGAAAATAATCTCAGAGGCAAGGCACTAAGCATGGAGGGGAAGGTAAGGAAAAGCCTCCTGAAGAAGATGGGATTTGAGCTAAATCTTTTTTGTAAATATAGTTAATTTTTATTTTTCAATATTCACTGCCATAAGATTTACAGTTTTAAATTTTCTCCTCCTCCCTCTCCTCTCCCCTCTCCAAGATGGCATGCAATCCTATATAAGTCTATTTTTACATTAATATTAAACGTATTTTCACATTAGTTATGATGTAAAGAAGAATTAGAACCAATGGGAAGAACCACTAAAAAGAAGAAACAAAACAAAACAACAAGATAAAATGAGACCAAATAGTATGCCTTGATCTGCATTCAGACTCCAAAGTTCTTTCTCTGGCTGTCGACAGCATTTTCCATCTTGAATCCTTTGGAGTTGTCTTAGATCCTTGCATTTCCTGAGAAGAGATGTCTATTACAGAATGTTGCTGTTACTGTGTCTGACAGTGCTCTCCTGGTTCTGTTCATTTCACTCAGCATCAGTTCATATAAGTCTTTCCAGGTTTTTCTGAAGTCCTCCTGTTGAGCTAAGTCTTAAAGGAAATCAGGTGACAGCGATAGTAGTCGCATAGGTGCTGAGAAGACAAAAAAATGAAACAACCATACCCTCAGGGAGCTTATGTTCTATTGATGGTATGACCAGGAGGATGGAGGTAGGTGTGATATAAACATGTATTTACACAACAGATTGGAAAATGCATACAAGTTATTTTTTGTAGGGTAAGAAGACCCTCACAGTTGAGGGATCAGTAGAAATTTGTGGGGGAAATATTGCTTAATCTAAGTTTTGAAGGAAACCAACAATTCTAAGAGGCAGAGATAAGGAGGGAGAGCTTTCCTGGCATGGGAGATCCCCTAAGGAGGGAAGTGTGTATCCCACACCATATTGGCAGTTCTTGAAGCAATGCAGAGGCTTTAGGAGCTTTCCAGGGAGAAAAGGCAGAGAGTTGTATAATTCAAATTACATTGAACAAGGACTCAGGAGACTTTAGCTTATACCCCAGCTGTGTTAGGGAGACAGCTCACGGACCTTGGGTCCTGACAGAGGGAAAGGGTACAGGATAAGTACATGATGGTGTTGAGGGCATATATTTTGGTGGACCCTAGAGGCTGAGGACATCTCCAAGGGCCAAACCTATTACCAGGAAAAGATTTGGCCTTAGAAATGGCAAATAAGCTCTGCCTCATATTACTCCTCCTCCTCCTTCTCCTTCTCCTCTTCCTACTAGTTGCTGCTGCTGTTGTTGCTACAGCTAGTGCAGCAACTACTATTACTGTTGCTACAACTCCTACTACTACTACTAATTCTAATGGTAGTACTACCACTCCTGGTACTACTATTACTTCTTCTACCACCACTTCTGCTGCTGCTATAACAACAACTACTACTACTGCTACTGCTACTGCTACTACTACTACTGCTACTACTACTACTACAACTACTACTACTACTGCTACTACTACTGCTGCTGCTGCTGCTGCTGCTGCTGCTACTACTACTACTACTATAGCTTCTGCTGCTATAACAACTACTACTATTACTACTACTTCTACTACTACTATTACTATCATTACTCTTCTGTTGATGATGATGATGATAGCTAGCATTTATATAGTGCCTTAAAGTTTGCAAAACATTTTACCAATATTATTTTATTTTATCCTCACAATAATCCTGAGACAGAGATCTTATTATTATTGTTCCTATTTTACAGATGAAGAAACTGAGGCATATACAAGTTAATGACTTGCCCAAGTCATATATCCAGTCAGTGACTAAGGTCAAATTTGAGTTCAGGTCTTCCTGACTACAAGTCCAATATTCTATCCATCTAGCTGCCGTAAGGGAACTGGTTTCACACCAATAGATATTGTTTCAATCAGAAGTGGGCTCCAATAGACCTCATGGAATCCTCCTCTACCTATTGATCTCTGCTTTATAGTCTTCTCCTTATTAAAGTCTGTGTCCCCTAGGAAGTGATCAAGCTTCTTCTTAAAACGTAGTTTTCCAAACCCTTCGCTTAGGCTGTCCCATTTGAGACTCAGAATGGCTCTGGAAGGAAGGCAGGACAGAGATTTGTAGACCTCTTTTGTCTGCAGAAAGAGACCCAAGATGGGAAGTGAAACCCAGATCTTGTCTCTTAGTGTAGTAGTCTTCCCTTTGATATCATTTGCCTCCATTAAAGCAACAGACTAAAGCCAGCCCCCTCCAGTACCTCCAATAGAGCCTTACTCCCAGACTCCCTCTCAATGACAGATGAAAACAGCCTGAGTGAGCAGCAGCTAGCTTGGAATCTCTTTTACAGCACTTTTTTTTATTCATTAGTTATTGTCTTCTCCTCAGTTTGGCCATCTGTACGGATCAGGAACAGAAGATTATGTTTTATTCAAGTTTTCTGAAGCCTTGGGGCTCTTCCCAACATTGTTAAAAAGACTTGTTCCAATATACATGTATATGTTTGTACATTTACATACACATGCCTCTAAATACCTGTTCCAATATACATTATGTGCATATATATACCTATATATACATACACGCAGACATGTACTTATATCCACATGTATACATATATGTGTATTGGAATAAACATTTCCATATATAAACATAATATAATATGCATATATAATCATATTATACATGTGCACAATTTACGATACATAACACATTTAATACACATGCATATATACATACTTAAACCTATACTTGTGTGTGTGTGCGTGTGTGTATATATTATGTATATACTATGTGTATATGTGTATGGGTATATGTATATGTCTTCCAGCACTCTCTGATGATACGTTACCTATCATTCAAAGCCCAGGTCGAATATTACCTCCTTTACGAAGCCTTCTCTGATCTCTCTAGTCAGAAGTGAATTCTTCCTCCTCCAGATTCTCCTATGGCATTTACTATATTCTCATTGGAATCACCCCTGCTTGGCCCTAAGGCTTATTCCCCTACTAAAAGGTAAGAAGCTTCCTGAAGGTAGATGCCATGATCATTGGATCTCTTTTAACACCCATTCCAAATTTCCCCACTGTAGTCACTCGCTTGCCAGCACCCAGCGTCCTCCTCAATTCCTCTCTCACACTCACTCTGCTTATCCAATCAATTGCCAAATCTCTGTCAATTTCCATGTCAGTATCCTCTTTCTAATCAGTTACCCCCATGGACTGTGGCTCCTGATTGGTCTCAGCCTTTCCCTGCTCCAATCCATTCTCTTCACAGCCACCAAGCATAGGTCTGCCCGTGTCACCTCCCTTACCTCCCACATCAAACAGAAACCTCTCGTTTTGACACATAAAAGCTACTTATAATCTGGCTACTTCCTATTTTTTTTCCCCAGCCTGTCCATGGACTCTGTGTTCCTATTTGCTGTTCTCATACTACACTCTTGTTTGGTGCCTTCGCCCTCTGTTTCACATACCTGAAATGTTCTCCCTTTTTACCTCTGCTTCTTAGAATCCTTAGCTTCCTTCAAGACGCAAGCCAAGCATCACCTTCTTCCAGAGGACTTACCTCACCTCCCCTCCTCTAATGTGTGAGAAACATCTTCCCCTCTAAAGTTATCTCCTGTGTACTTTGTATGTATCTTCTATGTGCCCATATATGTTCACGTAGTCTCCCCTATTTTAGTGTACATTTCTTGAGGGCAGGGATGCATGTAGGGTGCAGCAACTGCTTAATAAATGTATATGGGTTGATTTATTGTCCCTATTAGAAGTGAATGAGGCTCAGGCTGGAAGTGGGATCTAGGGACCTGAACAAACAGATACATGGGGAAGAAGTATAAAGAGACTAAGACAGAGACTGAGAATAAAGAACAGAGAAAGTAACAAAGGTGCCTCTTGCAATGTCAAATGTCCCCAATTTCTAGGCTAAGTCAGTGTCTTGAGATCCTTGAGCCCTGTGTTTTGAGTCAGAGGACCTGGGTTCAACTATCCTACTTATTACAGGTATGATCTTGGCTAAGTCTTTCACCTTGTTGGTGCTCCTGTTTCCTTATCTGTAAAAGGAAGGGGTAAAAGGAAGGTCTCAATGACCTTTAAGATCTCTTTCAGTTCTGAATCTAATGATCTACCACCACAAAGACATTCCCACTATAGAGCGGCCAGACCTCCCACAAACAGGCTATATTTTTGCTCAGGATGTAAGCCGTGGTGCACAGTTTGAGCATCACAGGCCCTCCTTACCTCTAAAGATTCAGTCCCAAGTCCTGGCTAACCCACAGGATGCTGAGCAAATACCTTATTTCCACCTCTAGGGGAATCTCTTTTT
Organism: Phalanger gymnotis; assembly: GCA_028646595.1. Lineage (NCBI taxonomy): Eukaryota > Metazoa > Chordata > Mammalia > Diprotodontia > Phalangeridae > Phalanger > Phalanger gymnotis. The sequence goes on from JAQQSZ010005339.1 coordinate 12,501, forward strand.
GATCCAGTCTGGCCTACACACTTGCCTTTGGGCACCGTCTAGTTACAAAATATCTCATCCAGGAATTCTTAACCTTTTATGCCATGGACCCCTTTGAAGGTCTGCAAAGCCTTTGGATCCCTTCTCAGAATAATGGTTTTATATTGCTTAAAATAAATACATGAGATTACAAAAAATACACTGAAATGTAATTATCAACATGTTAAAACAAAAACAAGTTCACAGATTTCAGATTAAGAACCTTTGGCCTAATGAGTAAGCAGCTACAACAGATCTTAGCGCCCTCAAGGAGATAACATTCTAATAAGGATCTCATTGCCTTGGCATTGAAAGGGTTATATAGCTATGTCATTGGCAGCTAGGTGGCACCATAGTGCCGGGTCTGGTGTCAGGAAGCCTCATCTTCCTGAGTTCAAATCTGGCTTCAGACACTTACTACCTATGTGACCCTGGGCGAGTCACTTCACTCTATTTCCCTCAGTCTCCTCATTTGTAAAATATGCTGGAGGAGGAAATGGCAAACCACTCGAGATTCTTTGCCAAGAAAACCCCAAATGGGACCACGAAGAATCGGATATGAGTGAAAGCAGCTAAAGAACAACAACAGTGGGGCGGAGCCAAGATGGCAGCTGGAAAGTAGGGACTAGCGTGAGCTCTCTGCCAAGTCCCTCCAAAAACCTATAAAAAATGGTTCTGAACCAATTCTAGAACTGCAGAACCCACAAAATAGCATAGGGAAGCAGGGCTCTAACCCAGGACAGCCTGGATGGTCTCTGGGTAAGGTCTGTCCCATGCAGAACTTGGAGCAGAGGGGAGCAGAGCTGAGCATAGCAGAGCCCAGCGTGGGTGGCATGGACCAACCAGACTGGGACCCGGGTGGAGTGTGCCCTAGCGCCCTGAATCAGTGAGCTGCGGCAGTTACCAGACTTCTCAACCCACAAACACCAAAGACAACAGAGTAGGTTAATGGGAGAAGCTGCTGGGGACTGGCATAGAGTTTGGGGTTCGGCCACCTCCCCAGGGGCAGAAGAGGTGGGGCAGCTACAAAACTACAGCTGCAGTTGCTTCTGGCCCCAGGCCCACCTGGTGGGAGGAATTAAGTGGCTGATCAGAGCAGGAGTGAAGAGCCTGCAGAAGATCTAAGTTCAGTCATGGTTGGGGGTTCTTGGGGAAGGAGGAGTGCTGGTGAGGCAGAGCTGGCACATCCCCCCAAGTGTGGAACATAGAACTCTTTAATCTACAAGCAGTCATACCCCGCTGAAAAACTCAAGGGTCAAGTGAGTTGGCTGGGAACATGGCCAGGCAGTGAAAATGCACCCAGATTCAGTCTCAGACTCTGGAATCCTTCTTTGGTGACAAAGAACACCAAAACATACAGCCAGAAGAAGTCAACGAAGTCA
>JAQQSZ010005340.1:0-13899 GCA_028646595.1 Phalanger gymnotis
AAAAAAAAACAGAAGATTTTGAGTGCTATTTGTTGCAATTCAAATGCTTTTAATGCTGATTGTTCATATGTGCTAGATTTTGACATTATCCCAGATAACAAATGTGAGCTGTAACTGTGACAGAGTGTGTTTTTTCTCAGTGCTGTTTGAACTCATCAGTAAAACTCTTGCCCAGGACTGACTCATTTGAAAAATGTGTTATTCAACTATCTGTTGACTTTAAAAATTGGACTTTAAACATATTTCAACAGATTGCTCTTGAAGCAGACAAGTATGATATATAGCATATACATCTTTCTTGTTGAACTTGGAAAAGCTTCTCTTTTTAAAAATTTGCATTTCAAAAGAAACTCTTCATCAGATTCTGGGGACCTGTTTAGTAACAAACTTCCAATTAAAATGATGCAAGATATGGATGCAGAATTGCTGATTTTATGATAGTCATAGTCACTTAAATATATTAGTATTCTTAATGATTGTTGATTAAAAATATTTTAAATAAAAAACCAAACTTTTTATAGAGTTTTGCAACATACAGAGGACTTTCCTCATTTAGTAGTAGCCTTGGTAGACCTATATTAAACTTCTTAATAATTAATGGGAGCATCCAATGTTGTAGCAGTTTCACATGCACCAATAACAATGTATGTGCAATGTATTTTTCAGGCAATATTTGACTGGGTAGATATTGCTGGTGGTAAATTGGCTTCAATGTCACCCATTGGAACTGATCTGGAAACTGTGAAGCAACAAATTGATGAACTCAAGGTATGACTTAGGTCTCCATATTTTAGCAAAGGATGCTTTGCATTTGAAAACTATGCCTCAGGGATATGCTGGTATAAATTGAAACTGACTCCTGAGAGCCAAATTTAATCACGAGCATTTATACCTCAGAAATTGGTAAATGCCACAAATCAAGGTTTGATTTGTTGTTTTGTTCATTGACTAGACTTATGAAGGTGGTGGAGAAAATGTTAATAATTCAGATTAAGTTTAAAAGTGTACAAATGTGTGAACCCCCACCCCAACAAAGAAACGGTTAAAACATTTACCAGCATGCCCCTGCTTATACACTAGATGTCTGTAAAATGAATTTCTTTCAGTTAGTCTATCTATTGATAGTTGGTTTTGGGGCAAACAGGATTCTAAAGTAGCCCTTGAGTTTGTAATAGCAATGCTGCCCTTCCCCACCCCCAACCACCATGATTATTCTTTCTAGTCTTTTGCCTCAGTGATTCTAGATGTCCACTTGAGAGGGTGATTGGGCAATTTCAGCTAAAGCTTTTCAATTGCTCTTTATCACAGCTTAGTTTTAAAAGGACAACAGCTCTCTTGATCTTTGGTCCTTCCATATGTGCAGCACACAGTTTTCAGTGAAGTACAAAGGATTTCAGTGATAATCTTTAAAAGTTGCATACTCTAGCATGGAAATGTGCCACAAAAGGATTTCAACATGAATGTAAAATTTGGATTTTCTGGTTCCATTTTAAGTGAAATTGTTTAAATTCAGGCATTATTAATGCTTTATGTAGTAATATGCTAAATGCATGATTTTTTTTTCCAGGAACAATTAAATGGAATCAAATAAAATCACTTTTGTGGATGATTTTAAGTTTATAGTCTATTTCCTACTAAACAAGGAAGACTATTTAAGGCTAGTCATCCATTGATTTATTGCAGTTGCTTTTTTCCCTAAATTTTTAAAACTAACAGGACAATAGAATAAATTATTGAGGAATTATTTCCTTTACACAACCAACATTCTGTTAGCCTGGTTACTGTAAAAACTTAAAATTGGGAACATGTCACTACCAAGAGCACTGTGATGTTTCCTGAACAGAGAGCTCAGTGAAATAAAATTATAACATACCATTCCTGATACAGAAAAGTATGTGAATAAATTTAATTGAAGATACCATATCTCCAAAAGGCACATGAAAATATCAATAAAAAAACAGTTTCATTTCTCTAGTGCTAGAAGTTAATCTGGGTAAAATTCTATGTTCCCAGAGGAGATCCTCTGTTAGCTTCACATGCCCAGGGTAGCTCAATTTCTTGTCTGCAGCATCCCTAATGTCACATCATAGTCTTAAAAAACTTTTTATGTGTGTAATTGTATGTGTAATATGTGTAATTGGACCTAGTAGAAAATTATATAGAGTCTAGAAATATACTCACTCAGTAAAGAACAACATTGAGATGTTGATATGGGGAATAAAAACAGCAATCTGGCCATTATGAAAAAATATAGGATGAGGAAGAAAAAGGGGCCAGATCTTTTCACTCTGTAAGTTTTTTCATGAGCCTTAGAATTTCTCCTTACTGCCTCTTACAAAAGAGATTAAAAAGGACGTATGCACAAAGAATATCTCGCCTAGAGGAGCAGTTCATTTTGTTATTCTTTGCTTTTTAAAACTTAACTTGTCACACAGGGTACAATAAAGTCGTTATCTTTTATGTGTTTGTTTCTATGTTGTTTTAAAAATAGCAATTTAAATCAGAGGCCTATCAGCAGCAAATAGAAATGGAAAGACTAAACCATCAAGCAGACCTCTTACTGAAGAAAGTTACAGAAGAAAGTGATAAACATACGGTCCAAGATCCCTTGATGGAACTCAAATTGATTTGGGACAGCTTAGATGAGCGTATTATCAACAGACAGGTAAATGAAAAGGCATTGTGTGTGTGTGTGTGTGTGTGTGTGTGCGCGTGTGTGTCTCCAACCTGGAATGTTTAATTCCATTTTCTCTGGTTATAACAGGTTTTATTATGTTCAGACCAAGAGACATTGGACAGACTTTCTCTAGAGGGAGCCTTCCCCTCCTCTGCATTTACCCCTGCTCCCAGCATATTAGATAAATTCTACTTCAACATTAAGGAGAATCTGGATGACAGTTAAACAGGATGGATTGTTATCTGCATCATTGGTGGGAATATCCGCATTGATGATGTCACAAATCTCAGTATAGAAGCATACTAGGTTTTAATTTTCTTGCTGCCTAGATATGTTTCTAAAATGTCATTTAAATATTAAAATTGTTAATGCTTGATGTTGACATAATTATGCCTCTCTACCACTCTTGTTTCATTTAAACTCTTAAGTACCTAAGTAATAACTATTTTTAGCTAAGAGAAATGATATTCAGAAATTTAAATTTAAAATGTAAAAGATTTATTTATGTTAAAGCTGCCTCCATAGATTTACCTGTGTCTAGTACATTGACTTCTATTATAGAAACAAGTATCAGAGGTAACTAGGTGGTGAAGTAGCTAGAGTGTTGTGCCTGGAGTTAAGAACTGAGTTCAATTCCAGCCTCAAATACCTACTAGCTATTAGACCTTGGCTAAGCCACTTACCTTGTTTGCCTCAATTTCTTCAACTGTAAAATTAGCTTAATACTAGTAGTTACCTCTCAGGGTTGTTAGGAGAATCAAATGAGATGACATTTGCTAAGGGCTTAGCACAGTGCTTGACATACAGTAGGTGCTACATAAATGCTAGTTAGGTATTTAGGTAGTTAGTAGTTTTGTAATGTAAGTCAATCATAAAGATTTCGTCATTGCATTTTTTTTCTTTTTTTCCTAAAGCATAAACTTGAGGGTGCTCTCTTAGCTCTGGGCCAGTTCCAACACGCTCTGGATGAGTTAATGACATGGCTGACACATACTGAGGATTTACTAAATGAACAGAAACCAGTTGGTGGAGATCCCAAAGCCATTGAAATTGAACTTGCCAAGCATCATGTAAGTAAATGCTCCAAATGACTGGTGCATTTTTATTGATATTTATTTAGAAGCGTCATATAATTATGCTGATTTCAACACAAGTTATTGTTAAAACAAAGGAAGGAATACTGCCATATAAAAATACACACATGGATATTATATTTATATGAGTTTTCTATTTATTTTTCTTTAAACAGAGAGGAGTGGAAAGTTTATATTGATATCAAAAAAGTCAAGAAAATTAAGTTACCCTTTATGTAGCTCATGATTGATTTTTCCTTCTTTCCCTGTGGATCATTGTTAATTAGTAGAAAAAAAGGTTCCTTAACCTTAGATGGTTCCTGATATCCACCAATCTCTTAGATTTTCATACTTGGATGAAATGCCAATTCTTCAGTAAGTGTCCTGAATTCTATCCTTTGGGGAAAATGAACCTCGGCTATTCAGTAGAGCAACTTTTCTCTCCGTTGATTAGGGTTATGAATATTCATTTAGCTTCCAGCACTTTTAGACAGTTTGATACATTCATCAGGAAATGCCTATATGGATAGTTGCTGTCCTAGTTCCAAATGATCTCAGAAGGCTGCTGCTTTTCACTTTAAACTTGCCTCTCTATTCCTCCTCTAGATCTGTATTGTCTGACATAAAACAGAGAAGGATCTTTTTATTAGTCATTACCAACTCTGGTTCTGTGAATGTAGGGTACTATCATGATGATCTCTTACAAAAGTAGAGGGAAGTTTAATGTTTTAGCTTTTGCCAAAAGTCACAATAGCCTTTCCTGGCACACAAACATTACTAACTTTGTGTTTACTTCTTGAAACCTTCTTAGTAAGAAACTGCTTTCTCATCTACTTGGTATTATGTTTTCCACTTGCCTCTTGATAAATGTACCATTTGTCCTATTAGGGAATACTAACCAGTCCTTAGTTTATTTTACTGTTTTAAAAGGAAGAAGGACATGAGCAAGTGGGATTTTTTAATATAAAGGTCATCTAGTACACGAAATACTAAGTTTCTAAATGCCCAACTTATTAACATCTCTCAAATAAAAGTAGAGGGGCGGCTAGGTGGCAGAGCGGATAGAGTGCCAGACCTGGAGTAAGGAAGATTCATCTTCCTGAGTTCAAATCTAGTCTAAGGCACCTACTAGCTGTGTGACCCTGGGCAAGTCACTTAACCATATTTGCCTCAGGTTCCTCACATGTAAAATGAGCTGAAGAAGGAAATGACAAACGACTTTAGCATCTTTACCAAGAAAACCCCAAATGTGGTCACAAAGAGTCAGGCTCTACTGAAATGACTGAACAACAACACAAATGGCTGCCCCACTTAAGGCACTAACCTTTCTGTTCCAAACCTTAAACCTCTTATCCCCTTCCCATCATTTAAAGAGATGTTCAGGAACACAGTATTAAGGTGATGACTGATCAGTTTTTAGAAAGGAAATCAGTGATCACTAAAAATTAGCATAGTTTAATCATGAGCCATTCTGACTTCATTCGTCATGCCTCACTAACTTCATTTGGATCTTTTTTTGTCGACAAAATAGCACACTATAGAAATGGCACAATTGCAGGAAACTTAATGACAAAGTCATTCATGCTTTTGGACCAGATGGAAAAATTTTTTCCTAAATAATACAGTTAGATGGATTAAGAACTGTTTGAATGATCAGACACAAAAAAAAGTCATAAAAGGGTTATTAACTTGGAGGGTGTTCTGTAGGGAGGTGCTCCAGAGAGCTGTCCCCAGCTCTTTACTACTCAGTATTTTATTAGTGACTTGGATAACTTGGTCGAAACAATATGTGGCAGATTTATAGATGATAGGAAGTTGGGAGTAACTGCTAATACTCTTTCTTTCTATCTCTGAAGAAGATGTAGCCCTATTCTCTCTATGATCCTTTGATCCTATCCACTTTCATCTTCCTCAGTAGATTACCTTCACTGTTATATTCATATTCTCTCTCCCTCTCTCTTTCTCCCTCCCTCCCCCCCCTCCCTTCATAAGTCCAAGCCTTACTATATTTTTCCAATTCCACCGGTTCATCATTTCTTACACCACAACACTATTCTGACCCAATAACATTCTATCTGGGAGATTGTCTATTGGGGTTCCCCCCCCAATTTTTCTGCATTCCCTGTATTGTTAGCTACAGAGGTTTTATTTACACAGGAAAATTTTAATTTAAAATAATCAAAATTATTTATTTTACACTTCAACCCTGCTCTCTCACTTTATGATATTGTTTAAGGTCTGATACTACTGAATCTAGTTCCTTCACATCTTTCCCTCTAGTTTCCTTGAAGTTCCTGACCCTTTTCTCTTCCAAGTGAATCCTGTTATTATTTTCTGACTCAGTAAGATAATTTTTAGTAATTTAATTGGGATGGCATTATATAGATTAGTTAGGTAAAATTATCATTTTAAAATTATATTAGCTTTACCTACTTATGCTTCAATTATTTAGATCCATTTTTGTATAAAAGGTGTATTGTGTTTGTATTTGTATAGTTTCTGTGTCTGAGCAGATATCCTCTCCTATTTTTTATACTGTCTAGTTATATGGTCTAGAACTATTGACTGAGTCAGAATTTTAAAAAATTAGAATGATAGGCCTAATGTAATAAGATAAATTTAATGGGGATGAAAGTGAAGTTCTATATAACTTTAAAAAATCACCTTCAAAAGTATAGAATGGTGGAGGTGTGGTTAGAAAATTCCTATGAAAAAGATCTGAGCCTTTTAATACAAGCTGAATATGTCAGTGGTGTGGGTAGGTATAGTAAGTGAAGTGTAGTTTCCAGAATAAGAGAGATGATGGTTGTTCTGCACTCTGGCCTGGGAGGTGCCATATTTTAGAAGGGCCAGGACAGCTAGGTAGCACAGCTGTGGGGATTCAAATCCAGCCTCAAACACTTAGTAGCTATGTGACTGTGGACAAGTCACATAAACCCAATTGCCTCCAAAAATAAAAAGGGACATAGAAAAACTATAGAGCATTCAAAGAATGATTAATGGGATGGTGAGCTACCTGGCCATATAAATGTTAATTTTAAGGAACCAGAGATGTTTAACTTGAAGAATAGAAGACTTATGGGGTTTGGTGGGGTGTCAGGGTAGAGTTACTTCTTCATAAAGGTTTGAAGAATTTTTACATGGAAGAGAAAACAGACTTTTTCTTCTTGGCCTTAATAAACAGAAGCAGAAACAATGGATCAAGGTTGTAAAGAAGCAGATGCTAGATGTAAGGAAAAATTTCCTACTTGACATCCTGTATTTGAATGGTTTCCCTCAGGAGGTAAAGGGTCCCCCCACCTTTCACACTATGCCTGTGTTACCATTGTCACCATTGGTATTTGGGTTCTGATTGGCCTCTGAGATTTTATTTTACTCTGAGATTCAAGATCTTCTCTCACTGCTATTCTCCATGCTCTACTGAGAGAAGATATAGTACCAATCCCACTGATGGGGTAGGAGAAGGTGAAGAACTCTTACTGTTAGGGGGTAGCATTGAAAGATAATATCTTTCCTGGTGTACCAAGCTGTAACTTGGAACTAGTTTTTTCATAACGTAAAAAAATCTGTATCGTGGTTAAAATTTATTGCCTTGTTTTTAGAGGCAGTGTAGGAGGTTATAGCACTCTTTGGTAAATGAGTAAATTCTCCCGCAAATTCTGCCACCAATGAGCTGTGTGACTTTGGGCAAGTGTCTCTGAATTCTGTTTCTGGGGTAGATCATCTCTGAGTTTTCTTTCAACTGTAATTTTTTTATCCTAATACTATAGCTCAGTTCCTGGGCCTATCTTGCGAATATTTGAATTACAGTATTGTTGCCATTGTTACATGTGAACCTACTTGACAAAGAAATGGCCAACTAGCAGACTTTTGCAACATAACATGTTTGTTTTTCAGAGGCTGCACTATAGATATTGTAGAAGCTATTCTTCAGTCTATTGTAGCCAAAGTTCAATTTCCTTTTCCTATAAGGAAACTTTACATTCACTTGATATGCATTGCACACTTTGCTAAAATACTTTACCATTGTATGTAGCTTAGATTTCATCTTTTCCTGCATTGTAGTGTTTCCGACTTGGGTTTCTAGGGATAGCAGAACTCAACCAATAGGACAGATATTATAAGAAGATAAAAGCATATTCTCTGGTCAGTCAATTTCCACTCTAAAGCTACCTCAATACTTCAAAAAAACATGATTTTATCAGTACATTTACTGTCTTCACTAAAACAAATTGCAACCCCTCTATGCCTTAGGTTAGAAAGTCTTTATAAATCACCATGGTTAACATGCTTCATGACCTAGTTGGGCCTCCACAATCTTAGCTAACTCAATGCTCAGAAAATAAACAGTCTGTCATTGGGTCTGTATACGAAGGTTTTCCAGCTTTACCAGACCTTCTAGAGCTTGTGTTTCACTGGGAGAGTATTGGAAGAACTTAGAGCTACCTGCATACTATAAGGCATTGTAGGAGGAGCTTAGTTGCAGCTTTTGGAAGATGCTGATTCAAAATTATAGGATAGCTTTGTGAACATAGCAATTGCAGCATCATCTTGGAACTATGGTAACTGTATGATCCTATAGAAATATATGACACTGAAACAAAATTTTTGTTTTATATTCTTGAGCTACTGGGTTAAGACTTGAATGTCAGCAGGGGTCCAATTAATAGCACCTACCTCATAGTGTTGTGAGGATCAAGTGATATAGTAATTGTAAAGCATTTATCACAGTGCTTGGCACATAATAACAGTTACAGCAATGTTAGTTATTATTATCATTATTATAATTCTTAGCAAATTGCCGAATCTAATGTAAAAGAAGTAATATTCAGCCCTGTTCTAAATACTTGCTCATTAGGTATGTGTGATACTTATCAAGTTGGAAAAAAAATTTTAGCTGATCATTTTGGTGGGTGATGTTATCAAATGTGTGTCTGTGTTTATACAAACATGCACAATATGTATGTACATACACGCATACAGACAAAGCAACTCGTTGGAGTCTTAAGACAAACCCAGCCTTGTAATGTTATTAACTGTGCATGCTTTGGTTATTGTATATGTCACTCTTAGAAGTAAATTAAAAGTAATGCTAAGGAGTGTAACTGACAGACACCTTGGTATTATTTTAATATTTGAAGGTGCTCCAAAATGACGTGTTAGCTCATCAGTCTACAGTGGAAGCTGTTAAGAAAGCAGGAAATGACCTAATTGAATCAAGTGCGGGAGAAGAAGCAAGTAATCTCCAAACTAAGCTGGAAGTTTTAAATCAACGCTGGCAAAATGTATTGGAAAAAACACAACAAAGGAAAAAACAGCTGGATACTGCTTTGCACCAGGTGAGCGGGAAAAGAAACTGGGGAGACTTTAGCATAGTATTCAAAACCAAAAATAGCATGGGGTAGTTAAAGTTGTTTTTAGACTCCTCTTTATCAGAAATCTCTTGCTCTGTCCTGCAAGACTGAACATTGGGAACACAAATATCCTAGTTCTTGTCTCAGGACTCCGTTTTGCCTTTCCCAGATATGACTAGTGAAGGAAAAATTTGTGAGGCTCTGACATTTCTAATAGCAGAGATAGATTTAGGACTGGGATTAAATAAGCATTGTCTTTTATTTTCATTAGAGAATTTTCACCTCCCAAACCTAAAGCTTGTTTGAATTTAGGCACAAGGATTCCATGGAGAAGTTGAAGATTTACATCAGTGGCTGACTGACACTGAGCGTCACTTGTTGGCATCAAAACCTGTTGGAGGATTACCAGAAACAGCCCGGGAACAGCTTAATACCCATATGGTAAGTGCATCATTTCAAAAAAGCCTCTCTAGTTAGCCTGGGATTAGGAGATTAACTTTTGTAAGCACTTCTAGTGATTGGAAACTGTTTATAATGCATAAGCTTTATAAAATGTTAAAAAATTTATAGCAGAAACAGTTATTCAATTTGTGGAAATACACAGTTAGCTAATTATATGCCTGAAGGTTAACACAGCTGTACTTGTGAAAGGATGGTGTTTCTATGTACATAAAATGATAGTTCATCTCAATGAGTGTGACTTTTAGCAACTAGGAAATTGAATTTTTTATATTTTAGTCCCATTTTTCCCACGTAAAGGATGAAAAATTTGTATAAACAATGCTACCATCGTATGACTAATACAATATTATATCACTTAGGTGAAAAAAAAACAAAGTGCAGAGGAATGGCCATATTGCCCTTTTGGCACTCATTTATTGATATCAAGTAACTGTCATGGTTTCTTGGAAAACACATTCCTAATTGCTTAAATGAGAAAAGAAACAAATCATCTGGATTTTTTTATAATGGCCTTTGAGTTTTATCATCCTTAGTTAGCTTCATGTGAAAGACAATCAAGAGGGGCTTTTGGTTAATGATAAATACAAAGCATGGCACCCGCGTGCCATATCCTTCCGTGTTTCCATATTATGAGGAAAATCATGACATGGGGCTTGTCAATGGGTTGGCTTAATTGTCTGTTGTTGTTTTTGCTAAGATGTTTATTTCTAATAAATTAGAGGTGAAACTATCTTGGATTCACTGATATTTCCATTGCACACCTTTGTTAGAAGACAGTTTGGTGGTGTGGGAAAAAGCACTGGGTTTGGTGCCAGATGATTGGGTTCAAATCTTGGCTCAGCTGCTTATTACCTGTAGGGAAGTCATTTAACCTTTATGGGCCTCATTTAATAACTGAGTCCCTTCCAGAAGTAAACCTGTGATCCTCAGTTTGAAGCTCACAGAGCCATTTTATGTTTCCTATAGTGCCCAGCTATTTATTTGTTGGAAGGATTTGCTTTTTCTAATTATTTTCAAGTGCAAGAACTGTTTTACATTGGTGGCATGTCCACATCAAGAGTCTTCGCATGTCAATGAAATCTCAGGTCAAGTTGAAAACAAACATCCATACAAACAAACAAATGTGATTTGCAAGTGGCTACTTAGGCTTATTTTCCAATACCAAATAAAAACAATCTCACAAATGGAAATTAGGAGCTTAGAATATATTATCTATTAAATTGTGCTTGAGATTTTCTATTCTTAAGGACTTATGGAAGGGTACACATCTGGATATGAACTATACTCTTCATGTAGAGATTATGTAATTCAGAACTCTGGATTGATGACTTGGGGGAAAAATAGAACTCTTGAATTTACTTCTTTACAATAATCTTTTTGATATCTTAATTTAGGAACTCTGTGCTGCCTTTGAAGCTAAAGAAGAAACATATAAGTGCCTCATGCAAAAGGGCCAGCAGATGCTTGCAAGATGCCCAGAATCTGCAGATACGAATGTTGACCAAGACATAAATAACTTGAAAGAAAAATGGGAATCCATAGAAGCTAAACTCAGTGAAAGAAAAGTATGTGCATTGGTTAAAACAAAAGACAATGCTTTTTATCAGTTGTCTTTCCTAGATATGAATTATTTTCTTTGTAGATGTATCTTGGGAGTCTGAGAGTTTTTAATATTTTATACTTATAGATATATTAGGAAAAAAATTAAACTTATGAGTTCTAAAGGCTTCATGGAATAAAATTCTATCTCCACACATAAGAAAATAATCAGCAAAAATGGAACAATAACATTTGCAATTATATTTATGTGTTGTCAGTAGCTGCTTTTAATTATAGAATTATGTAAGAGCCTCTTTGATTGAATGAATAAATAAAAAAACATTTATTAAGCACTTATGGTGAATAAGCATTGTGCTAAGTCCCAGAGATACAGATAGGAAAGTTTAACAGTCCTCTCTGTCAAGGAACTCATATTCTAATTATGGAGGGCAACACATAAATGAGAGTTCACTTGCAGGGAAAATGGAAAAGATTGGTGGTCCCTAAGAGAGCAACATCTAGGCCGATGGCAAGACTCAGGGCTCTTTGGGATGCATCAGCAATGCTGCTCAGATGGTGATGCCCTGGCATTGAGCAGGTGTAGCAGCAGGCCAATGGTAAGGCCTGGCAAGCTAGAAGTAGTAGTGGAAGGGCCAGTGCTGAACAGAGTTTTTGTAGGATTTGGACTTAGTCATAATTGTATAGAAGTTTAAGAAAATATTGAATAACCTACATAAAAGTTAAACACCAAAATAGCAAGTAACAGGTTGTAAGTAAGGAGATATAAAATTCATGTTAAATTACAAATACACTTTTTTCTCTTTTTGTTATAGTTTGAAACTGCTACAGTGAATGAGCATTGTTAATGGTGCTGCTTTACTATAAGAAAAATGTTAGAACAGTAGGATACTAGATACAGTCTGCCATTTAAGTGACCAAACATGTTGAAATCTTTTATAATTTATACTATTTTTGGCAATTCATATGGACAATATGACTATAAACTTGCTGTTTTTAATAGTCCAGTTTTTAAATAACAAGATATATTATAATGTAATGCAATGGCCTAGAATACGATTCTCAAATGTTTTTTAATATTTTCACTGGGGACTTATTTCATTTAAAAAAGAATGAATGCAAATCAGGCAGAGGAAGACTGCCAAAGGATGACCAAACTGAAAAAAGAACCTCTGAAATAGCATTGAGTACTGAATAATCCCTTTTTTTCAGGCTAAACTAGAAGATGCCCTTAATTTGGCCATGGAGTTCCACAATTCTCTTCAGGACTTCATCAACTGGCTTACCCAGGCTGAGCAAACATTGAATATAGCTTCTCGGCCAAGTCTTATCTTAGACACTGTCTTGTTTCAAATTGATGAACACAAGGTATGTAGTCAATCAGACAGATAGGATTTTCATTTCTCCTTTCCAAGATACTGGGAGGTTTCATTTCTAGAAATCTGTATTTTAGGGTTTTTTTTGCATTATAGGTTTGTCTCCCTAAAGTTTATTGTAATTTTTGTAGTTATTGTAATTTTGTAGTTATACATTATGTAAACATAGAGAAAACTGACTTATATGAAATGCTTTTCTTTGGAAAGGTCTTTGCCAATGAAGTAAATTCTCATCGTGATCAGATCATAGAGCTGGACAAAAATGGAACCCACCTGAAATATTTTAGCCAAAAACAAGATGTCGTCATTATTAAAAATCTCTTGATTAGCGTACAGAGTCGATGGGAAAAAGTTGTCCAACGATTAGTGGAAAGAGGACGAGCTCTTGATGAAGCACGGAAGAGAGCGAAGCAGGTAATTCAATAGCTTGTGTGAAACTGTAAATTTAGCAATAACTCATACCTGACTGTTAAAAAAAATCATTGTGTTATTAAATCTTTTATTGCAGATTGAAACAGAGATAACAAATCATTGCTGTGAGCCTAGGAAGTTATTTCTTTAGTTAAAGGGCAGCACTCTAAGTACTGACATCTTTACTTTCTGCCTTTGTATTGGCTTTTAGTCATATGGAATAATCTGAAAAGAATCATTATAGTCTATCTCCACAAGGGCTATTATTATCATCTCTAAGGACAAAACAAGGTTTTATTTGGTTTTGGTTGTTAAGTTTTTTTTTCCCTTTAAACTCTGCTCATGACCTACTTAATGTACGTAGTTATTTATGTGGCTACATTTTGCTAAGTCATAAAGATGAAATTTCTGCAGAGATGATATCTATCCTTCAAGACAAGGTCCTTTGAGGACTATTCAATATGTCTAATGATTTACCTTCTTAAGACTTTCTTCTCTATTGAATTTTATTGGAAGTCCTATCTATATCTATGTTTGCCAAATCTATATATCCCCTTTAGCATTATAAGAGTTCTATCTCATAATCACTTGCTAAACTGTTCTAATGTTTTAAACTAGCCCTTTATGTTTGGTTAGATTTTTCTGGATAAAATGCTGGGATAACATCATATATATCCTTTTGTGTATTAAAAAAAGTCAAGGCATCTTCCTCTTATCTTTTCACAATCCATACTATTTCTATTGATAAGAGAAAATAGCTATCTCATGTCTTCTTCTTTATTTTTTTATTATTTAATATATTTAGTTTTCAGCGTTGATTTTAACAGGAGTTTGAATTACATATTTTCTCCCCATTTCTACCCTCACCCCCACTCCAAGATGGCGTATGTTCTGGTTGTCCTGTTCCCCAGTCAGTCCTACCTTCTGTCACCCCATTCCCCTCCCATCTCCTTTTCCTTTTCTTTCTTGTAGGGCAAGATAAATTTCTG
>JAQQSZ010005341.1:0-13898 GCA_028646595.1 Phalanger gymnotis
AAGTAAGGAAGGGAGGAAGCTGTAGCCAGTGCACGGATGATGTCTGAGGGAAAGTACTGAGGCATGGAGGGATCTGAGGTCTCGTTGGGGAACACAAGCAGGCCTAAGAGTCAAAAAGGCATAGGGGAAGATGGAGTAACAAAAAATCATCATCAGATTTCCAAAATCACTATTCATAAGCATGGAAGGTAAACAAACATTTGTGGGTGATGGCAAGATCCAGGGTATGACCGTGCCTCTGAGTATTGCTCAAGTACGGTGGAAGAGTTGGTCATGGGAAATGAGGAAGCTGAGGAACTGAGAGTTAGAGGATTTGAGGAAACATCAACATGTGTGTTTTAAAGTCTTGTAGTATTATGTAAGCAGCTGGAGTGGAGAGAAAGACAGTAAGCCAGGCACTGAACTCATTGAGGAAGGGACCGTCCATCAAAGGTGGTAGCAGTGGCCATCAGAGGAGTGATATTGATGACAGAGGCAGGTACCTGCAGATGGATGGGGAAAGCCAGTCACCCAAGGGCAGTGACCACTTCATCGAGTATGATCCTTGAAGAGAAAAAACTTGGCTGTGGACTCTAGACAAGTACCAAAACTCAGAGCCCATTGAGAAGCTATATGTAAGGAAAACTTTAGGAGGATTCCAGGAAGGGAATACAACACATCTCAGGCCAGGAGGGGTATATACCCCTTGGACAACCATGTTCTCTACCAGTGTGCCTCAGTACCATTGTACATTAAGTTTGAGCCAGCTTTCTCTAGGGAAGAATGGTGCTGAATTTGGAGAATGTCAATCGGAATTGAGATTGGAGAGAGAGAACCTGGAGATGGCAATGGGTGGCAAGGAGTATTTTGACTCCATGACCACAAACAGTGAGCTGTGGAAGTATGAGAGAAAGCATAGCCAGTGTTGAAAAGGGTTGTCATTAGGAGGAGGTCGGATCTCGGTGAGTGCCAGAGGATGGAAGGAGTGAGACGGAAAGAGAAAAGATGAAAGGAAGTCTGTTAACAATGGGACAGGCATTCTAGAGGGTCTAATGTGAGAGGGGAACAGATTCAGAGTGAGATATTGGAGCAATAGGATTGTGGTGTGTGGGAATAAAGGCCTGAAAGCTAGAGCTGGGGAAAGGGACTTAACAGCCCTGAGTTATCACTTGGATAGGAAGAGTAAGAAGGGGTAGGAGTATGCTGTTCATTGAGGAAAGATGGGGTTTAAGGGTTTTGAGAGACAGTGTGGCATAGTGGCTTGACTGCTGAACTTGGGCCCAGGAAGACCCGGGTTCAAATCCCAATTCAAGGACTTACTAACTGTATAAGCATGGGTAAGTAAGACCCTTAACCTCTCCAAATCTCAGCTGATTTTCCTGTAAAATGAGATTAGACTTGGTGACCTCTTAATGTTCCTTCCAGCTCTAAAGCTATGATGCTAAAGTTTACAAAGCGCTTTCCTTAGGGTAAATGTGGGAAGGAGGTGGTGACTATTTCAAATATAAAGAAACTGAAACTCAGAGAGAGTAACTTTCCCAAGGTCATATAGCTTGTCTGTGACAGGACTGGAGCATGAACTCAGATCTCTGTCATTTCGTGAAATAAATGAGCTGACGTGGATATAGTCAAATAGAGTCCAGATGGTTATCTGTCAAGGATATGGTAAAAAGGGGTTAGATGAAGAAAGAATTAGCAACCACTGTATGCCAAGCACTGTGCTAGGTACTTTCCAAATATTATCACATTTGATGCTCACAATAACTCTGGGAGGGTGGGTAGAGGCTGTTATTATCTCCTTTTTACGGTTGAGGAAACTGAGGCAAACAAAGTGGCTTGCCCAGGTTGATCCAGTTAGTATAATCTGAGGCTGGATTTGAACCCCAGGCCCAGCACTTTATGCACTATGGCACTACACCTAAGTATCTCAGGTGGGAGATTAAGTATCTTCCCTGTGGTCACACAGTTAATATGTGTGCCACAAGCAGCGTTTGAATCAAGCCCTTCCTCATACTGCTTCTCAAACAATTGGATAGAACCATAAATCCAGAGTTGGAGGGAACTTGGATTACCTAGTCCAATCCTTTTGTTTTACAACCAAGGAAACTGAGGCCCAGAAAGCTTAACATAGTACCTGGAACATAGTAGGCACTTAATAAATATTTATTGAATTGAACTGAGTTAAGTAACATGCCCAAGGCCACATGAGTAGGAAATGTCCTGTGACACTGGTCTGCTTGCTGCTCCTTGATCAAGACCTCGGTCTCTCATACCTACAATCCTCTGCTTCCTGGCTTCCCTAATGCCTTCTGTCTGGTGATTATCTCCTCATTAGCCTTTATTTATTTTGTTTCTATATACCTGTATGCATACTGTCTCTTTGATTAAACTGTGAGCTACTTGAAACAGATTATTTTCTGCCTTTCTTTGTAACTCCAGGACTTAGCACAGTGCCTAGCACATAGTAGGTGCTCAATAAGTGTTAGTTGGCTGACTGTGGTCAGAATTTAGACTCAGGTCCTCTGACTCCAAACCTAACATTCAACGAATATAGTTCCTCTCTTTTTTATCAGAGAGGAATAGATAGAGAAAAGAATGGGCTTCAGAGGGAGAAACTAATAAGTTGTTATGGGCATATTAAACAGAGAAATTAATTTTTAAATGTATGTTTGGGAACATATGTTTAATGGGTTTTGTAGTAGTTTAAAATTAAGTGTATAATCAATTATATTTTCCAAAGAATGTTAACTATACTACTTTATGGAGAAGCACTTGGCATAGATAAAGAACAGGCTCTAAAGTGAGAAGAACCAGGGTTCAAGCCTCGGCTCCCACAAAAGCTCTCTGAGTGACCGTGGGCAAGTGATTTAATCTCTTAGTGACTCTGACAGCTAGCTAAGACTAAAGATTGTAAACTGATCAAGCAATAGTCATTTATTAAGCACCCATTGCATACCACACTTTGTGCTAGGCACAAGAGGATTGAAAGGCAGAAATGAACAAGGCCCTGTCCTCAAGGAGTTTACAATCTAACTGGGAGACACCATGTACCTATATAGCCCTATATAGAACACATGAAGGGTGACTTGAGATTAGGGAGGGGGAGGTTAGGAGATTGGTTTCATGTTGAAGGTTGCTCTTGAATTGAATCTTAAAGGAAATTGGGGATTCTGAGAGGTGGAAGTGAGGAGGGAACGCATCTGAGCCATGGGGAAAACCAGTGCAAATGACTGCAAGAAACACTTAGACCAGAAACGAAGATCTGGGATCATTAGCAACCAGATTAGAATTAAGCCCATGTGAGCTGATCACTGACCCCTAGTTGCTGATCTGCATTGGTGGATGGAATTTGCACACTGGGAGTTTCTTACATAGAAGCAATCAGAGATCCTGCTTCCCTTTCTTAGATCCTCCCCCAAAATCTATAAAAGTAATGGCACTATTCTTATCTTAACCTCTCTGCTACCAATGCTTGCCTGCCTAAAAACAAATGAGAGGGCTTTATGTGGTTTTTAATCTGTAATCTAAAAACCATCTGCCTCATGGATTGGTGAGTACTGTTTAACCAGGCTGAACTTCCTTTGGAGAGGTGAGAATGATAAATAACCCTGCCCGTACAAACTGGACATCATTTAAATACTCTTCTGTCCATAGAATTCAGTAGCAAAGAATTACAAAGGGCAGCTATTTTAGACCAACATCATATGTTACAGATGAGGAAACCAAGGCCAAGAGAGGCTGTGATGTGTCCAACAGCAAAGAAATCCTATGCATTTGAGCAAGAAACCATCCCATCCCTGCATGAACTTAGTCACCCTCAGGGAGCTGTCCGTTCCTGGAGATGAGGAACTCTCCCTCATGTCACTGGGAAGGAGTGAAAGAGACCTCATGTGCCAAGTCTAAGGGTGACCTCTCCATCATTATTAATGGTTCTTCTCCTTCCTCCTTCTCTGGTCCAAAGACCAACCCATCCAGAGCTGTAGTGACTGACCCCTCTCCATGGGTGCCATCTCCTTTGCCTAGATCCCTCTTTCATTAATGCTCCTTCTCCCCATGGCCCTGGTCCTCAGTGTTTCACTGTCTAGTACTTGACCCCTTCCTTGTTTGAATTTTAAAAAGCCAAAATAAGGGGTTGTTGGTCTCCATATTATTGGACCATCTGACTTCTTTTTGAAGCACATTCCAGTCCTAATTTCCATTAAAGACTAAGAAAGGAGATACCACACATACCTATCTGTACTTTAACTACAGTAATCATGCATTTGGAGCCTGGCCCTGTAACTTCTGCAGTATAGGGAGCTTCTGGTGAAGAAATCTTCTCTACCAGTGCAGATAGCTGTGATTCTAAAATTATCATCTTCAAGAGTTTCTGGGCTACTGAGAAATTAAATTATTTGCCCAGGGATCACACAACCAGAGAGATTGGCTCTCTCTCCACTGTTCCACAGATGCCTATGACATCACAGAATATGTGGAAATACAAAGTATCATACAAGATGCCAAGGAAGGAAAGCTCAGCAATTAAACAATACTCATTTATTAATCACCTACTATTTGCCAGTCCCTTTACTCAGTACTGGAGTTGCAAATATTTAGATCTAGGAGGGACCTTGGAGGCCAACTTGACTAATATTCTGACTTGCAGGTGAGGAAATTGAGGCATATAAAGGTTAAATAATAATAATAATAGCTCACATTGATAGAAGGTTATAAGGCTTGCGAAGGGGTTTATATTTAGTTTCTTATTTGACACTTACAACAATCCTATGAAATAGGTGCTATAATTACACCCACTTACAGATGAGGAAACAGACTGTCAGAGATGATGATGATGATGGTGATGATGATGATGATGATTAGTTATTATTATCATTAATAGTAATAGTATCTAGGATTAATATGGTATTTTAAGGTTTGTAAAATGCCTTAAAATATCTCATTTTATTCTGATAATATTTCTGGAAGGCATAGTGCTATTATTATCTTCATTTTACAAGAGAGGACATTAAAGCAGACAGGGGTTAAGTGACTTGGCCAGGGTCATACCTCTAGTAAGTGTTTAGGCTGAATTTGAATTCAGGTCTTCCTAACTCTGGGCCCATTGCTCTATCCCCTGCACCACTGGGCAAGTCACTTAATTTTAGCTTGTCAGATGAGATAGCATGTTAATCACTTTATGAACCTTACAACACTATATGAATGTTAGCTGTTATAAATGGTATTATCATTATCTAAGGTCACATAGACCATGAGAGGCAGAGCTAAGGTTTGAACCCTGATATTCTGGTCCCAAATCCAGTATTCTTCCCACTATGTATGCCAAGATGCTTTGTACACATATACAATTATGTACAAAATAAATGTGTAAATGCAAGATAATTTGGGAGGGGGAAGGCATTAGTAGCTAGGGTATCAGGAAAGGGCTCAACCTCCTTTCCAGGTGTTTCCATCTTAACATTCACACCATTCTTCGGGGAGCAGTGAAGCTTAGCTTCAAATCTTTTGCCCAGGTCTTGATTCCATTTCTCATCCCAACAATCCCCAAACTGAATGGCAGCAACCCCTTGAGAAGGGCAAAGTGATCACCAAGGGCTGAGATAATGAAAATACGCATTCTTTGGGGTGAGCCTATGGGCACCCTGGTGAAGGTACCATTTTCCTTATTGGCCACTCTCTCTTTTCAAAGCCAGTCTTCCCCACCAACTCTTTTTAGGGCTCTTTCCAATCTAAGTGTCCTTTCCCCCAGTTTCCACTCCTCCTGGAAGCTCTCATAAACTCCTCTTTTATGACATTAGCCTCACTTCCACACTTGAATTCCTCAGTTGCCAGGAAAACCCCTGTAAAGTTACTGTGCTATTTTTGTTTCATTGCTGGTAGATTTAGCATCACTATGGCTTGCCTGTAAACTTTACTAGGGTTCAATCTTTAAACCATCACACTGTGAATAGAACAAGACCATATCCTAGTTTTCTCCTAAATTACATGGCATGGAAGCAATGTTTAATCTTTTATTTTTAATTGAGGAAGTATGCGCCAGCAAAGGCTGGATGACCACTTGTTGGGCGTATTTTCTTTTCATGTGTGAATTTGGCAAGACAGCCACTGAGGTCCCATTCAACTAACAGCTCTCCCTAATTCCCAGGATTTGGGGCTCATTTTTCTCTCTCCAAGACAGAAAGCCACCCTAAGTGTCCAAATCGCAAATAGTTGACCTAAGAAGAATTCTCATTTCTGTAGCATTGTAAGGTTTACCAAGCATTTTCCTTATGGTGACAAGGTAAAATAAGAAAGGTTAAGTAGCATCTTCCCCAATTTTCAGAATGGGAAACCACAGTGTAGAGAGAGGAAGAGACTGAGCAAGGATCACACCCCTCCTAAGTGGAACAGATAGAATTTAAAACCAGATACTCCCAAATCCCAACCCAGCACTGGCTCCCTAGCACTATGCTGATATATGCATATTTGTGACATAGCCATTGAGCAAAATCCACTGGGTTGTAGTTGCAAAGATAAGTCACAGAGTCAAAGAACTCCAGAGCTTTAGAAGGTCTCAGGGGCCAACTAGTGTGACCCAGACAGGAAAAAGAATTCCTTCTATAACATTTCTGACTGTCATCCAGCCTCTGCCTAACAACTTCCAATGAAGGCAGAACCCACTGCACCTGAGGCAGCCCATTTCACTTTTGGACAGCTCTGTTAGGAAGTTTCTCCTGACATCAAGCTTAAATCGCCCTCCCCAGAGCCATTTACCCACTGTTCCTCATTCTGTCCTCCAGGGCCAAGTAGAACAAATCTAATCTCTCTTCCATGTTTCAGTCTCTCAAATCCTTGAAGAGAGGTTTGGCAAATAACAAGTTGGAGATGAGAAAGAACAAAATGGCTCACAAAATATTGTCATCATGCATGTCTGATACATATTTCAAATGAAGACAATGCATGTTAACATTTGGGGGCCATCTCTCTTTAACATTTTCACCAATGACTTAGAAAAAGGCTTAGATGCCATACTTGTCACATTTGCAGATGGAACTATGTTGGAAGAACTTGCAGTTGGGTGACAGAGCAGGAGCCAAAAAGGTGCTAGAGCATTGGACCAAACCTAACGTGATGAAATTTAATAGGAGTCAATACAAGGTCTTGCTTGCATTTCAGAAATCAAATTCCCAAGTATATTATAAGGTAAGTTTTCATAGCTCCTGTGGAAAAAGAGCTAGGGTCTTTAGTGGACTAAAGATCTGTATGAGTTAATACTATAGTATGGCAATTAGCAAAGCTAATGCTATTAATCAAGAGGGGCTTAATGTCCAAGGGCAGGAAGCTGAGAATCTTGCTGTGTTCTGCTCTAATTAATCTATCAAACGATCAACACACATTTATTAAGCACCTACTGTGTGCCAGGTACTGTGTGGGGTAAGAGAGGCAAAAAGTAAACATACCAATGGAGGAGACAATTTTTAAATGGATAGGGGTATACAGAACACAGAGTAAATGGAAGTTAACCTTGGGGGGGGGGGGAAGGTATATTGGGCCATATCTGGATTTCACTGTTCAGTCTGGGGTGCCATATTTTAGGAAGGACATTGATAAGCTGAAAGTAATGAGAAGACAACCAGGATGTTGAGAATATGCCATAGGAGGATCAGTTGAAGAAACTGGGGATAATTAGCCTAGAGAAAAGAAATGGGTTCTCAGAACAACCCTGCAAAGTAGATGCTATTAATATCTCTACCTTACAGATGAGAAAACATGGCTGGTACAGGTTAAGTGCCTGGCCTGCACAAATCTGTGCCAGAATTTGAATCTAGGTCCAGGGCTCTAACCTCAACACTAAATTCCTTCCTAGCCCTTTACTTTGCTTCTTTATTATTCACATACAAAATTTTATGCATCATCATTTTTCCATATTGGAGTTTTATCCCTATTCTAGACAGTAAGCTCTTTGAGAGCTGAAATGATATCCTGGCTAAGCTTTGTATGTATCTGAATTCAGAATGGAGGCCGTTTTTCTGTACACAAATGGCACTTAATATCTGTCAAATCTGATTACTTTCTTTAGTAACCTCATTTAACTACTGGCTCACTTTTAGCTTCTGCAAAAGTGATTGTCCTTAAGTACAGATCTGACAATGTGGCACCTTTACACACTAAACCACAGTGGCTCCCTATTTCTTAGGATCAAATATAAAAGATACTTAGATTTTAAAGTCCTTCAGAACTTGGCCCCCAACCGATCTTGTTGTTCAGTCATTCAGTTGTGTCTGACTCTTTGTGACCCTATGGACCACAGCACCCCAGGACCTTCTCTCCTCTACCATCTCTCAAAGTCTGTCCAAGCTCATGTTCATTGTTTCCATGATATTATCTCTCCATCTTATCCTCCACTGTCCCCTTTTCCTCTTGCCTTCAATGTTTCCCAATATCAGGGTCTTTTGCAATGAGTCCTGTCTTCTCTTAAGTGGCCAGAGTATTTAAGATTCAGCTTTAGTATTTGACCTTCCAGGGAATGACCTGAATCAATTTCTTTAAATATTGACTTATTTGATCTCCTTGCTGTCCAAAGGATTCTCAAAAATCTTCTCCAGATCGTGTGGATCACAAAAAATGTGGCAAATCTCAAAGAGATGGGAGGACTAGACTTGTACCAGGAGAACAAGTAACATCTTACTTGTCTCCTGAGGAACCTGTATGTGGGCCAAGAAGCAACAGTTAGAGCTGAACGTGGAAAAACTAATTGGCTTAAGATTGGAAAAGGAGTATAACAGGGCTGTATGTTGTCACCTTGTGTGATTACATCCATTAATATTTTTATACAAATTCTTTGTGTTATCATATAAGTAGTTTTGACATTGTGGACACCCTGAAAGGGTCTTTGGGACCCCCAGAAGACTAAGGACCACATTTTGAAATGATCTCTAAAGACCTTTTTAGCTCCAAAATAAGGATCTAAGGTCCTGGGTACATACAAGACAATAAGAGGAGCAGGAGAGAACATTAACAATTAAGGAGATTTTTTTTAAAAAAGCTTCTAACACGGTATGGTGCAGGAGCTGATTGCCAAAGGAAGTCAAGAAAGTAGAAGTGATCCATAAGCATATGAAAAAAATGCTCTAAATCTATTGATCAGAGAAATGCAAATCAAAACAGCTCTTAGGTACCACATCTCTCCTGTCAGATTGGCTAACATGACAAAACAGGAAAATGATAAATGCTGGAGAGGATGTGGGAAAATTGGAACATTGTTACATTGTTGGTAGAGCTGTAAACAGATACAGCCATTCTGGAGAGCAATTTGGAACTATGCCCAAAGGGCTATAAAAATGTGCATACCTTTTGACCCAGCAATACTACCTCTAGGGCTGTATCTCAAAGAGATCGCACAATGGGGAAAGGGATCTGTATGTACAAAAATATTTATAGCAGCTCTTTTTGTGGCCGCAAAGAATTGGAAATCAAGGGGATGACCCTCAATTGGGGAATGACTCAACAAGTTGTGGTATACGAATGTAGTGGAACACTATTGTGCTATAAGAAACGGAGAAGATATGGACTTCATAATAACCTGGAAAGACCTACATGATATGATGCTGAGTGAGAGGAGCAGAACCAGGAGAACACTATACACAACCACAGATGTATTGATTGTGTGATGACTAACCTTGATAGACTTGGCTCTTCTCAGCAACACAAGGTTCAAAGACAGCCCCAAAGGTGTCATGATGGAAAGAGTTATCTACATCCAGAGAAAGAACTATGGAGTCTGAATGCGGATTGAAGGAAACTATCTGCTCTCTTGTTTTTTTTCTATGTCTTTTTTTTGGTTTTGCTTCTTCTTTCTTATGATTCACTCCATTTATCAAGGTTCTTCTTTGTGACTTGACTATTGTGTAAATATGTTTAATGTGAAGGTATGTGCAGAACATATATCAGATTCCATGCTGTCTTGGGGGGATGGGGAAGGAGAACGAGGGGAAGAAAATTTGGAACTCAAAAACCTGTGGAACTGAGTGTTGTAAACTAAAAATTAAAAAATCTAAAAAAAGAAAGTAGAAGTGAGGAGGTGGTACATTTCAGGCATAATGGATAGAGCCTGGCTAATTAAGGTGCAGTCCTCAGAGTATGAGCAATGACCATGGGGAGAGCCCCAAGATGGAGCCCAACCTCTGGCTGGGTGGGTTCAATCTCTCTTCTAGGAGTCTTCACTAGTTTTGGCTCTGTGGCCAGTTAGAAGACTGCTATGTCATACAGAGGATATCTATGCCTACTTTCAAGAGGGGAGGGATAGAATTCTCTCACTGAGCCTCCTTGTAGATACTGAGTATGCCCTAAAGGATGAGCCCTCATTTACTGGTCTCCTCCATTACATAGGCATGGAGGATGCATTGTGGGAAGGTGTGGAAGGGGGAATGGAATGAACCACAAAGCTCCATGGACTCTGCTTTCTTCTTCTGTAAAATGAGGTGGTTTGACTCTATGGCCCCTAAGGACCCTTCCAACTGCAAATCCTATGATTCTGTGATGTCACACTGTACCTCAGTTTCCACATTTGTAAAATGAGAAGGTATGACTCTGTGGCCTCTCAGGTCCCTTCCTGAACCAAAGCTATGGTGATGATATTAGGAAGTGAAGTGTAATTCCTGCTGACAGAAGGATGCCACTGTTGTCACCTTTATAACATCACGACGCCACATACAACAATTTAGGAAACCTCCTCTGGAATTCTGGGAGAATGCCAAAGAAGCCCATGGTTCTCTCTCCCCTGGATCAGGCTCTCCGGGTCTTGTCTGCCAGTGTATATGCAAGAGAGCAAACTGGTGGGACGCCTGGCTGCTAATTATCCTTCATCATTAGGCTTCACTATAATTCACATCCCTTCACAAAATAACAACGTCTTAGTGAGAGCTTTTAATTAAAGCACCCACACCTGCAGGTGAGGAAACACAGATGGAATCTCCCTGAAGAAAGTCTTGTGTACATGTGAACTGGTCACAGCGTCAAAAGAGAGATTAGGTGTTAAAATAACAGACTGCTCTTCACAGAAGTTCCATTTATCGCTGCAGAAACAAACAGACCTCGGGTGGGGCCACAGGCTGCCACTGTCTTAACTATTTTATCACTGGCTGCACAAGATGAGCGGCTAAAATTAGGCCTCTTGAGTTCTATGTGTTAGCCCATCACCACTATGGCTCAGGTGAAAGTTTGAGGAGGCCCTTGGAAAAACACGAAAGGAAAGCCACTCCATTATTTTTTTCCCTATTAGTGTCCAATAAAATTCACATCAGGATGTATTTTGGGGACAAGATAGTATAACTGGGCAAGAAGTTAGGTCCAGAGTTGAACAAGAGGAGGGGGAGCGAGCTGGACTACCTTCAGGAAATTGAAAAGCTCCTTTAAAAAGAGAGAGAGAGAGAGAGAGAGAGAGAGAGAGAGAGAGAGAGAGAGAGAGAGAGAGCTGTGTGATTCAGTGGACAGAGTGCTTGGACTTGGAAATTGGGAAAACTTGAGTTTGAATCCTCTCTCAAACTCTTAGGATTTTTGTGACCATAGTCAAGACACTTAACCTCTGGGCATCAGTTTCTTCGTCTGTAAGATGACAGGCTTGGATACAATGATTTCTAAGGTCTCTTAGGTCTAAATTAATGAACCTGCAATTAGGACCTTAAACTTCCCATGAAAGGAGGGACCATAGTTTTAACACCAACATTCCACTGGTGTTTCTATAGGGCATGGAATACGACAGTTTGTAAAGATTTTAAAAAATGTATCTCACACAGATGGAGAGGTCATTTGTAACCAAGGAAGAACTCTGAAGAGGAATGAGTTCAAAGAACGTCATCAGGGAAATGTATCAGAGAAAAAAGATGGACTGGCCGTATGGAGAGGGTGGGGGATAACAGGTAGACAGTGAGATCATTCTCCTGGTATACTCTCAATGTCAGAAGAGAAAGAGAAAAAGGCCCCCTCAAGGGGTGGGTAGGAAAGGATTGGTTACAATTTGCATCATTGGAGAAAGCATCCAAATCAGTGAGATCCCTGAGCCACTGGAGTTATGTCCATTACTAAGTAGGCACATTATGTAACTGTCAAGTTCTCAGGATCAGAATCAAGGGTAGTAACAGAATTTCAGAGTTAGAAGGGGCTCCCATGCAGTCCACTCATAAATGGTCAAGAATATTTGCCATAACTACCAACTAACTGGTCCTTCAATCTTTGCTTGAAGATCACCAGGTCAGAAGAGTTCACCAGAAAGGAAAGCAACCAATTCCACTTTGGGTCAGTAACTTATATCCTTTGTTCCTACAAATCTTCACGATAGGGATTAATACTGATCTGCTAAACTAATTCACATTGTTGGTTAATTCGGTGTTGTTACTCATCAGTCAGTCAACAAACACTTATTAGGCACCTGTTATGTGCCAGGGACTGTGCAACGTACTGAAGATATAAAGAAAGGCAAAAACACTGTCCCTGCCGTCAAGGAGCTCACCTTCTAATGGGACACATAGAACTCTGTACATTGAAAATAAATGGAATGTAACCTTAGAGAGAAGGCACTAGCATTGTCTTGACATGGGAAGCACTTAGCTCAGCAGTGTCAAGTAGATTTATCAAGTTTATACATGATTTCTTTAAAAACACAGTTACTGGGATGTGGACTCCCAGGCAGTTAATAACAAGGATAAGACAAAGGAATGGAATTCTTCCTGCATTGACACAGCCTGCTCCTGAATGAGGACTCTCCCTTTGCTAATGTAGGTTGGTATGTTTTTAGCATTTGTTTTTGTTTTGAAGATTTGTCTGGAGTACTGAAAAGTTAATGACTTGCCCTGGGTCACACAACTAATGGGTGTTAGAGGGAAGACTTGAACTCAGGTCTTCTTGGCTCTAAGGCCAGCTCTTTAATTCACCATACCATGCCTCAGATTGATATCAATTGAAATATAAAAAGAGAGGAAATACTGCTTGTGTATCAAATTCTGGGTTCATTCTCCCAACCCCTATCAGTACTTGGAGGGTTGGTTCCTCTTACACTTGACAAAAATATGTCCCACTTTCATGGACAATGTCCTGGATGGGGTCTGCAGCATAGGGATTCTCTTAAGGTAGATGAAGAATTCTTCCCTTTGCTTCTGTTTGCAGATGACATTGTGTTAATCGCATCAAGAATACTGCAGGGTCTTCTCAGTAAAACCCACGACTGCTCAGAAGAGATCTTTACAGGAAAAAATAAATGAACAAAAACGCCCATTGTCTGACTAATCGACCAGTTCAAAATGTGTCTATCGAGTACCTTCAATGTGCCAGGTAACTGTGCTAGGTACTAAGGATGCAGATACAAAGAATAAAATAGAGCACCAGCCCTGGAGTCCGGAGGACCCTAGTTCAAATCTGGCCTCAGACACTTGATACACTTACTAGCTGTGTGACCTTGGGCAAGTCACTTAACCCCAATTGCCTTGCCTTCCCCTCTCCAAAAGAAAAAAACCAAAAAACAAAGAACAAAATAATCCCTACTTGAGTATGACATGCAGTTTCATGGTCAGTTCATTGAGTCAGTAAATCAGTATCTAAATGTTGGAAAGATACTTCACTAGAACTGTGAGCTAGGCTTAAAATTGAATAGGCAAGACTGGCTTCATTGGTAGGACTGGGAATTAGTACAACTGCTTTGGTAAAAACAATTTGGAATTATGCAAATAAAGTGACTGGAATAACCATGCTCTTTGACCCAGAGATTCCACTTCTAGGCACATATCCCAAGGGTGTCATTGACAAAAAAGGAAGGGTGTACAAAGTTGCAGGATATAAAACAAACCCACATAAATCCTCAGCATTCCTATACATTACTAACAAAGCCCAACAGCAAGAAATAGAAAGAGAAATTCCATTCAAAGTTACTGTAGACAGTATAAAATATTTGG
>JAQQSZ010005342.1:0-13898 GCA_028646595.1 Phalanger gymnotis
AGGAACACCTTCAATATTGGACATGCTGAGATATGGGGCATCCATATCCAAGATGTCCAGAAGGCAGCTGGTGAAATAGGAATGGAGCTCAGGAGAGACAAGGGCTAGGTATGTGCATCTGGGAACCATATGCATAGAGACTGAACCCATGGGAGCTGATGAGATCTCCATGAGAGAGAGGGAAGAGGTCCTTAGGGGATTCCCACAATGACACACAATGGCTGTGGGAGAAAAAGCCCATGTATGGGGAAGGGCTGGATGGCCTGAGTGAGGGCTTGAGCTGATAAGCCTGGCTCTGGAGGACTGTGCTGAAAGGGTGAATGTTTTGAGATCGAATTGTATGCGGAGTTTTGAAACAGTAGTAGAGAACTGCCTTCCTACAGATTTGAGAGAAAAATCAAAGAATGCCCTTCACACCCATTTGGCAGGAGCAGCTGGTAAGGACAGAGAAGAAGCCGATGGTGGCTGCCAACATATTGACCCAGACAGAGCAGAAGACTGCCTGCATGAGAACTTTTGAAAGGTGAGAGCAGTGAGCTGCCTTGTAGCCGACTTTGGTGAGGTGAGTGCAAAGATGGAGAACTGCCTACATTGAGATCTGGATTCCAGCAGAAGCCAGGAAAGACCAGCCAGAGCTAGACGACCAGGAACCCAGGGGCTTGGAATTCAGCAAGCAGATAAGTGTGTCTTTTCAAGCCCTCCCCTGGGCCTGTTTGGGACCCAGGAGGGAGGGGTGGATTTGTTTATGGTGTGGTGGCAGAAGTGCCTTGGACCCCCAGGCACCCCACTCTGTTGGTTTTATTACCCAGCCACCCCTCAGGACTTGGAAGCAGCACTTGAAACAGCATGGAGAGGACAGACATCCCCAAGAGAACTTCATTTGGATGCTTTTGTTCTCATTGGGACACTGCTAATTAAACATGCCTTTGCCTGAGGGTATTGGGAGGAAACTTGCAAGGCAGTGTAGGGAGAAAGACCCACGCTCAAGAAGTACTTTATTTAGACACTCTATATTAGCTAAAGAGATTAACTTGCTTTGACCTTGGGGTGGATCATGTTTGTATTGTATACAAGTATCTGGGAATGACACTGAATGATATGTTTTGTTTTGTTGTGAATGATATGTTTTATTTTCCTGCTTGATTGGATCACAATGTATAATGCTTCTATTTGTTCCAGGATCCATGGCCATTTAATTTAGATTTTTGTTAGGCCATGGAACCTGGAAGTGGTAGAGTGTAATATCAATTAAGTTGGGCGTCTTTGATTGAGCCCCAGGCCCAAACCCCTATCTATTAGGTGCTAAGGCTATGTGGGGGTGAAGCCCTCAGGGTCCTAAGGGGAGTTGCTAAGACCAGAGCCAAAAGTAAGAGCTTAAATTCTGGTCACTCAGATGACACTTGATGATGGCTAAAGAGTACATAAAAAGAGAGAACAGAGCTATTTGCTTAGGGCTCTCACTCTTGGCAGTGTGCTGATTTGGAGACTCTGGGCAGCTGTAGTTAAGAGCCCTACAGCTTGTAAACCTGGATGTTCAGACTTTGTTAAACTCTGGTAACTATGAATGGGAATTTGAATCAGACAAGGTCTGTCTGTCGATGTTTGTTGTTTGTGTTTGTTCAGGAGTTCTGGGTGTGGGCTTTTCCCCCTGAACTAAGTGAATGATATTTGTATGCTGGATTAAAGTAAGATTGTTAACCCCTTAACGTTGCTTTCCTTAGTAAAGAAGATCCAAAGAACTTGGGCTTGCAGCATTCTTGTTGTTGGGCTTGTGTTGGTTTTTCACCCCTACAGCAGCTGCTAGCCGAATTGTTGAAACAACTACTTAGGGACCTTTGTGACCTGGTATTGGAATAAAACAAGGCATTTTAACTCTCTGCTGGATCCAGACTTAATAAAATAACCTGTTACTAAACTAAAAACCCTAAACACCAATAAAGTAAAAAGCACTTGGTTCAAGAGAGAGGGAAAGAACACAACTTAATTAAGTTTCTCCCTAAGGGATAAGTCCTGCCAAGAGAACTGCTCTTAGGAGAATGAGACCAGAGCCTATACATGTTACATACATCCTGTTTAATTTTTAATTGATTTTGATATTATTTCATTACAACTTTGGACAACTGAAAAGACATTGCTAAGAGAACTGCCTGAACTTACGTCTCCAAATTGATCTCTTGTCATGATAAAGTAATAAGTTTGGTCACGTCAATGCCCCAAAGAAATGTAAACTAGTAGTCATACAGGTTCAAACGCCAGGAAAAGGCTAAATCTGTGCTTTTCCAGATATAAACAGAAGTTTAAGAAATTCTGCCACCAAAAAAATACCAGTGTGGCTCAAAATTTTATGTAACATTTGACCTCCTATTCCTCTAATCCCTGTGATTTAGATTCCCCATCTGTCAAAATGAAAACTCACATTCCCTGCTCTCTCTCCTCTCTTTCTTATCCTCATCTAGCTCAGCTCTAGCCCACCGAAGTCCCTTTCGTCCTCTGCCCTGCTCTTTATGGCCTCTGATCTCTCTACTCTGTTTTAATTCCCCATTATGGTTGTTTTCCTCCTCTGACAGTTTTCATTTTCTGGCATTCACAGAAATGTGGCTCTCTCCAGATGTGGGCCTACAAAGGGCACAGAAGATTACATTTAACCTAAGTTTTGCAAGTTGAATCTAAAAGGCTATAAACTAAGAAGCAGATTTGGAGGATGAAAAGTGCTGATGCATGTCTACCAACTAGGTATCATAGGATAGTAGCAATGAGAACAATGGACAAAATACATATGTATGTATTCAAAAAATTATAGTAGTCTTTTTATGATAGTAAAAACAAACTGGAAACAAATCAACAAATCAGATGCCCATTAATTAGAGAGGAGGGTTACAATAAATCATCACATGTGTAAGCAACTAGACATTACTGTAACACAAAAAATGATGTCCAGACACTTGGCTAAATGCTGGGGATACAAATACAAGCAAGCGAGCCAGTCCCTGCCACTAACAAGGGAAAGCAAAATGTAAAAGGGAGCCAGAAAGGGGAGGGATACGAGAGCATGGCATGGAGATAGCCTTGAAGTGGCTAGATTGAGATAAGGTGAAAATTCGACAGAGCCCAGAGTGGTTTATTGAATTTAATTTATTTTAGAGGAAGCTGGATTCCATTAATTGCAAGAGATGAGTGTAAACAGAGAACATTATATTAATTCTGTAGACAGACCAGGCAAGATTATGTTTTAAATTTTCTTAATAAAGCAGTATGTCAATCGTTCATAATTATTTGAAAATAGACTGTGACCCATTTTTTGAAATATCTTGAATTCTCCAGAAGACATGCCATGTCCAGACAAAATAACGATAATAACATTAGCAAGTGACTTATCTGAAACAGTGCAGTAAACAAGCAGATACAATTAAAGACAGAACTTAACTGTGATTTATTCATGACTGTAAAGTAATTTGGAGAATTTTCTTTTAAATTTCCTCCACTGGAAGAAAATTCACTCCATTCCCCAGAAGTCAGTCCTCTCTACATTTCCAGGAAGTGCCAGGTACTAAAACTGATATTCATTCTGTATCCCACCTGCTTTGGTCTTTTTAACTAATGCTTGCTTGACAACAGAAACTTCAGGTAATTCCCCAATAGTTAATTTGACTGTTTTTCCAAGCTAGAGAGCTACATCACTAAAATTTTATAGATTGAAGACTAATTGGTCAGTTTTTTTTAAAAATTAATTTATTTTTACTTTACAACATTCAGTTCCACAAGCTTTTGAGTTCCAAATTCTCTCCCCCTGTCTCCCTAAGCGAGCATGCAATCTGATATAGGCTCTACATATACGTTCACATTAAACACATTTTCATATTAGTTATGTTGCAAAGAAAAATTACAACCAATGGAATGAACCATGAGAAAGAAGAAATAAAACAAGAGAGAGAAAGAGAGGAAGAGAGAGAGAAAGAGAGAGAGAGAGCAAATAATATGCTTCAATCTGCATTCAGACTCCATAATTCTTTCTCTGGATGTCGATAGCATTTTGGGGTTGTGTTAGAATCTTGCATTGCTGAGAAGGACTAAGTCTGTCAAAGTTAGTCATCACACAATGTGGCTGTAACTCTACAATATTCTCCTAGTTCTGCTCCCCTCACTCAGCATCAGTTCATATATGTCTTTCCAGATTTTTCTGAAGTCTGCTTGCTCATCATTTCTTATATGACAATAGTATTCCATTATATTTATATACCACAACTTGTTCAGCCATCAATTTCCTGTTCTTGGCCACCACAAAAAGAGCTGCTATAAATATTTTTGTACATGCGGGTTCTTTTCCCATTTGTATGATCTCTTTGGGATACAGCCCTAGAAGTGCTATACACTAAATGGTCTGTTTTTAAAAGAGGAAATACCTGCCTAATCAATTCAGACCAAAATTCCTGGGATCTAAATTAAATTAGGGTAACAATGATCCTGTTTATTACTTTAAACTTTAATCTCTCCATTCGAGGAGGTTCTAGTCTACAGGCCAACATTGGGGGCGGGCGCGGGACAAACACACGGATAACCTGCAAGACAAGTCAAGGAGGAGGAGAAAGGGCTACCTAGCGAGTGGGGAAGGTTTCATACAGGGGGAAGTCCGAGACTGAGAGCTGGTCGAGGAGGGGCCATTCTAGACACCTTTTTGAAAGCATACAAGACACCGACAGCAGTTCCAAAGCTCTCCCCTTGTCTGGTATTTGCGCATTTCCTCCTACCTGCCCAGCCCCAGGACAGGTGAGCCAAGGAACATTGTAAGCATGCAGTCTTACAATGGAAAAGTTGAGAAATTCACGAGTGGCGAGCGCCCAACGTCTTTACCAGATCAGTGCCCGGAGTTAAAGGCAGATGATCGGTGCGGTCTGGAGTGCCCTGAGCTGTCACCTAGAGGGCGGAAGGGGCAGGACTGGGGGCTTTCGGGCAGGCAGCCCCCCGGGAGAAGGGTGCTCTCTTCCCCTCCGCCCCCCCCCCGCAGTCCTGCACTAGCGCATCCGGGCGGGGGCAGCGATGGAGGGCTGGGCCGCCGGGCTCAGACTGGGGAGGGCGGCGCCCCTGCCCAGTGCAACTCCTCCTCCCGGCGCACGCGGGCAGCACGAAGGGCCTGTGGGGGGCGGTGCCTGAGGGGCGGTGCCTGATGGAGACCCACCCACTCCCGCAGCCCCCCAGCTCAGCACTCACTGGCATTAGGGGAGCCGCGGCGGCCGAGAGCAGTCATGTCTGTGGTGCGGGAGAAGACGGCAGCGCTAAGCATCAACGGCCTCTACAACCCCAAGCACAAGCCCCCGGGTGAGTGTAAGGGGCCGAGGGCTGGCCGCCAGAGCGACCTACCGAGCGAGCGAGCCAGGGCGGGCTACCGCCGGCGGCAGGTGAGCTGCCTCCGCTGGCGGTGATGCTCACTACTCCCGGCCGCCCGCTGGCCCCGTTCCGGCCGCGACTCCGCGGTGGCGGGGGGGGGGGGGTCCTCGCCTGCCCGAGGCTTGCGCAGCCGCCGCCTCCGCCCCCACCCCTTCTCTGGGCTCGCGCACTTTGCCACCACCCCCCAGCCCCACGCCCCCACCCCCATCCCCGCCTCGAGCTCGCGTTCTTTGCCCCCTCGGAGCTCGCGGTCCCTCGCTTGGGTTCCGTGGCCCGGGCTCGTCTGGCAGTCCAGGAGAGTGAGACAAATTCGGCGTCGCGTCCGCGCGAAGGACTCCGAGCAGGGGAAAGGAGGCACTGATCCCTGCCCCTCTCTGGCTGCGCCTGCTCACCCACTTCACCTGAGCGGCCCCCCTGCCCCGGCTGGCGGGGGAATTGGACAAAAGGGGTCTACATCTATGATCTGGTGACCTGGTAGGATCTTCTGGAAGGTGTCCTCTCTGACTCAGAGGGTTAAAAGCAGGCAGAACTCCACATGGAGAGTAGAGGGAGCTGGAAGTCCAATTTCTGAACTCTCTAAAGGAAGGCTTTGGGAGGAGTTTAGTACTTCCCACTCTAGCTTCTAGTCAGAGGGGAGAGGAGGCTGAGGGAGGTGGTATGCAGGCTGGAGATTAGGAGTGTTGAGCTTGTCCTTAAAGGGCATCTTGTTCCCTGGAGTCAAAACCTAGGAGAGCAGCAGCTGGAAAGGGGAGAATACAGAATCCAAAATTATATAGAAACCTGTCTTCTGACATGGTTGAATTTGGCCTGCTTCCCATCTTGTGCTGTAGATGTGCCTTAAATTTCTTGGGAATGAAATCCTCAAACCATGTAGAAAGTACATGTTGTGGGAGTGATGATGAATTGTAAAACCTTTGGCTAGTGTGTATTTAATAAGACGCTGAAAGACTGGGATTGGAATTTTGATAGTAAATGTTCTTCTGGCCTTCTTTCAGTCCTGTTCGATGTGGGATATGTCACACTAAGGTGCATTTTAGCCGAATGTCCGTTAATTTTTATTTGGTATTAGATGAAAAACAAGAGGAAAGCTAAGTGACTTTGTGGAAAGGGTGTCTGTGCTCACCTGTTGATGTCAGTGTTGAGAAAACAGGTTATCCTGGTGTGGGTTTGGGCATCTCCATTGGCCAGATCCATTGTGCATTAGGTATTAAAGTATCTGTAGGAACATGACCTGGTTTGGCTCTGTAGGTGAGGTAAAACATCCCAGAATGCATTTGTTAGGAATTGTGGTCTAAATGAGGAGAAGATCTGAAGGGATTAGACTGTTTTTTTCCTGGGGGACTAAGGAAAAGCTTTTCTTCACAAGTGCATGTCTTGCCCTAACCTCTTCCTTAATCTTATGTCCATCTAGCTAGCTAGCTCTCCCATCGAAAATCCTGCTTTCTCACCTTTAAGGAACAGCCTGTGAATAAATTCGGCTTATCCTTTGCCTGTTCCATTGTACAGATTGGGCCTTAAAGTAGACCCTGCCCTTTCCCTTCTCTATTTTCTCACTGACCTCAGATTGGTAACTGTGTGCACTGCATTCCCTAGCCCAGCCCGAAGATCTCCAGAGAAGTGTCACCCTGGGGTTACCATCCCTGTGAAGAGTGCTAACTCTAGAGTCTGTTTCAGTGGAAGCCAAAAATAAAGTGGTTTAAAAGCCTGGATTTGGGGAAGATTGAAGGAAGTGAAGTGGCTTGTCTGATGGTTTAGAACCCAGGTTGTTCTTTTTCCAGTCTTCCTCTACCTCACAGTGCCTTCACGCTTCTGTCATATGTGTCAAGTTGGGGAGGTGTTCTGCTAAAGTAAGTTAAGTTCTCTTAAATAAAGGCTGCTGCATGGCCTTTGTCCCCAAAGTGATACAGTTGCCATTTACATTGTTTCAAAACAGATGTAACAGATGAATGACTTGTGCTACATTGATACCCTTGACCCTACTGCTATCTTCATCTTGTTTATGGAGGGTTTATAGGAGGACATGAGTAACAAATTACAAAAACACATAAAATAAGAAGCCATGAGTGGGTTGCAATCTACACTGTTGGACATATTGTCCTCATTACCAATGAGGCAGTTCCTCAAGTGCTACCCTTTGACTGAATCCAAACTTCACAGAACAAGAGGATTTAAGAATCCTCTTAAAAAAGGATTTGTTGTGTGAAACTCATATTCACTCAAAAGGCCACACCTGAGAACCTAGAAGGCCACAGGGCCCCCATCCCTGGATTAGAGTCATTGAAGCATTCTCCAGAATTCATCCTGGAAACTGCTAGACATAGGTTTTTTTTTGTTTGTTTGTTTTGCTTTTTTCCTAGACGTAGTTATGCAGGTATTCATGGGCAAGTATTTATTTGGTATGGCTTTGTGAAGTGTTTTCAGCCTTTAAATTGGTTTTGATTCTTGAAAATCATCTTCCTAACATTTCAGGATGTAAGGTTAGCCTTTGGTTGGGGTGAGGATTCTTAACAAAATAAGATCACAAAAGAAAATAAAAATTCCAATTAAAAAGTTTTTGCATTACTAGAATCGGGACCATCAATTGGAGGAAAAAAAAACTTGGCAACTTATGTCTTTGATAAAGGCCGGATATGCAAGGGAGTGATTTGCAATGTTTGATATATAGGGAATTGATACAAATATAGAAGACCATGCCATATTCCTCAATGGATAAGTGGTCAAAAGATACTGAACAAGCATTTCTAAAAAATTAAAAGCTATAACAAGCATAGGAAACATTGCTGTAAATCATTAATAAGAGAAATATAAATCAAAATAGATCTTATTTAGTAAAGTCTCATTAGTAAGTTAGTAAAGCTGACAAAAGATGAGAATAGTCAGTATTGGGAATTTTGGAAAATCAACCACATTAATACTCTGGTGGAACCACAGGCCACTCTGGAAAGTAATTTGGAATTATGTTTAAAAGGGACTAAAATGTTTGACCCAGAGATCCCCCTAGAAGGCACCTGCCCTGCCCTCAGGAGTCAAAAGACACAAAGAAAGGTCTCACATCCACCAGAAGATTCATTGGAGATAAGGGCTAGAGCTGCTTTCATGGGTATGGGAGAGTGAGCTTACCAATGTATTTTCTCTGCAGGATAGTCATAGTCATGCTTTTCTGTGGTAGCAAACAACTGGAAACAAAGTAGGTGCCCATTGATTGGAGGAAGGCTGCCCAAGTTGTAGTACACAGATGTGCTGTGAATAGGGAGGAAATTCAGAGAGGCATGGGAAAACTTCAGCTGAAGCAAAGGGGCATCAGCAGAACCTGGAAAACATGTGCCCTAACTCCAGCAATGGGAACAACCGACCAACCCAGACACAGTGACCTGTCGTCCATCCTAATCACCAATCTGGAGGATGTCCCCTTCGCTCTCTTTTTTTTTGGGTGGGCGAGAGGTCAGCAGCTATGAACGTGAAATAGTGAAGTGAATATACTGTCAGACAGAAGCGATGGTTTCACTGAATTTTTTTCTTCTTCTCATTCTTCGTTTTGAAGGGATGGCCCCTGGGGTAGAGAGAGGAGGGTGTAATACGAAAACAAAGGCATCAAAAAGAGTAAGATTTTTAAATATAAATAGCTACAAAAAGTTAGTATTTTTTGCTTGAAGTGTTCAAAATAATGTTAGCTTTGAGTATGTGAAAAGTTTATAGGTAAAGGTGTGTGTGTGTGGCCAGTAATTGTCCCTAGGTCTGGCTGCCCTTTCTTTCTTGAACTCCAGAGCAAAATGCTAAACTTCTTCAGAACTGAGCCCCAGACAGACAATTCAAACACAGTATCTCCAAACCTGAGCCTCTACTACATCTCCCAACCATCTCTTCCTTCTGATTTCCTTCTGTCTATCAAGACAAGAGTGCCTGTTCTCCAGTCTTTACAGGCTTGGTGTTGGTTCTAATTCTCATTTACTTCAGAATTAGAGTCACAAACATTTCTTAAGCACTTCATCTGTGCCACTCATAGATAATGAGGACAGAGTCCTGGTCTACTGCTGCATTCCATATCTGCCCTATCTCTTAGACTCTGGCAGCTTCTCTCTGCTCCCTCTAGCCTCTTCTTTGTGCAGCCACAGGGCCAACCTCGAAGCACTGAGGTGATCTTGTTCTTGTGGTCAGAGATATTCAGTGACTCCTTATTACTTACCAAGTCAAATCTAAGCCCCTTTGCCTGGCATCGAAGATCTTCCATTGCCTGGCATCCTTGAACTCCTCTTTTTACTTTCTACTGTAACCAAACTGGATAATGCTCTGTGTGTGCACACCCTACACTTTCCAGCCTCAGTCCTGTGCTAACCCTCTTC
Organism: Phalanger gymnotis; assembly: GCA_028646595.1. NCBI lineage: Eukaryota > Metazoa > Chordata > Mammalia > Diprotodontia > Phalangeridae > Phalanger > Phalanger gymnotis. The sequence goes on from JAQQSZ010005342.1 coordinate 9,723, forward strand.
CATGCCTGGAGTGCCTTCCCTTTCACCCAGTTTACCTGTTTAATTCCTCCATTTTTTTTAATTTATAAGGTTTCTTTTTATTTTAATTTTTTTATTTTTAGTTTACAACATTGATTTCCACAAGCATTTAAGTTTTAAATTTTCTCCCTTTCCCTCCCCTTCCCCTCTCCCCGAGATGGTGTGCAATCTGATATAGGCTCTATATATACATTCATATTAAACATATTTTCACATTAGTCATGTTGTAAAGAAGAATCATAACCAATGTAATAAACTGTGAAGAAGAAGACACAAAAGAGAGAGCAAATAGTATGCTTTGACCTGCATGCAGACTCAGTAATTCTTTCTCTGGATGTGGATAGCACTTTCCATCATGAGCCTTTTGGAGTTGTCTTAGAACCTTGCATTACTGAGAAGGGCTAAGTCTATCAAAGTCAGTCATCGCACAATGTGGCTATAACTATGTACAATGTTCTGCTGGTTCTGCTCCCCTCACTTAGCAACAGTTCATATAAGTCTTTCCAGGTTTTTCTGAAGTCTGTCTGCTCCCCATTTCTTATAGCACAATAGTATTCTGTTACATTCACGTACCCTAACTTGTTCAGCCATTCCCCAATTGATGGGCATCCCCTTGATTTCCAATTCTTGGCTACCATAAAGAGTTGCTACAAATATTTTTGTACATGTGGGTCCTTTTCCCACTTGTATGATCTCTTTGGGATACAGCTGTAGAAGTCTTCCATGTTTATTAAAGACTAACTCACATGCTATCGCTGTATGCCTTTCCTTATTTCTTCCCACTGCCAACCTTCTCTTTCCAACCTCCATAGAGTGTTCTCCATAGTGGACTTAAATGCTGGACTTAAAGTTAAGATGATCTGAGTTCAAATCCTACTTCAGACACTTACTAGCTTTGTGGCTCAGAGCAAGTCTCTGAGACTTAGTTTCCTCATGTGTTAAACAAGGATGATAATAGCACCTACTCATGAGGCTGCTGTGAGGATAAACCAAGACTCAGTGTTATAGAAATGTTAGTTATTATTATTGTTAGTACTCTTATCCTATCTCATATAATTAGGACAGCTATGGGGCACAGTGGGTAGAACACTGGGCCTGGAGTCAAGAAGACTCATCTTCCTGAGGTCATATCTGGCCTTAGACATTTACTAGCTGTGTGACTCTGGGCAAGTCATTTAACCTGTCTTCCTCATTTGCTCATCTGTAAAATGAACTGGAGAAAGAAATGGCAAACCACTCCAGAATCTCTATCAAGAACACCCCAAATGTGGTCATGAAGGGTCAAGATCAGATTGAAACGACTGAACAACATCTAATATAATTCTTGTGTATTATAGTTATCTTCAGTTGTGTCTTATCCTACTAAGCTCCATAAGGGCAGGGACTATTATCTAAACTATTTATTTAGAACATTGCTCTGCGTGTTGTAGGTGCTTAAATGTTTGGATGATTGTTCCTAGCATAGAATTATAATCTCAACTACAAGTCAGAGATCACCAAGTCCATCATCAAGTTCTGCGGCCTTGAGGCCACATGTGGCCTCTTAGGTCCTTGGGTGCGGCTTTTTGACTGAGTCTGACTTACAGAACAAATCCTTTTATTAAGGGGATTTGTTCTGTGAAGTTTGGATTCAGTCAAAGGGCTGCACTTAGGGTAGCTAGGTGGCACAGTGAGTAAAGCACTGGCCCTGGAGTCAGGAGGACTTGAGTTCAAATCCGGTCTCAGACACTTGACACGTACTAGCTGTGTGACCTTGGGCAAGTCACTTAACCCCAATTGCCCTGCCAAAAAGCAAAAAAAAAAAAAGGCTGCACTTGAGGACCTAGAAAGCCACATGGGGCCTTGAGGCCATAGGTTCCCCAACCCTGACTAGTCTAATACTCATTTTTATAGATAAATAATTTAAGATGCAGTGATGTGTCTTAGCCAGGGTCTCCCAGACTTTGTCAGGTCTCACGACTGTTCTGTGTTCTTCCCATGATACTAGGTCTTCATCTTCCTTGTTGAAGACCAAGATAAAAACTAATCTGTCCTCAACGCTGGTCCTGAAAAATGACTTTGCAGGTTTCATTGGTTGCCTGCTCCTAATCTTAGTTGCTGTGTTCTTTTCACTGCCAGGTTTCAGCGTGGCACAGAAGCCTTTTGGGGCCACATATATTTTTAGCAGCATTGTAAACACCCTTCACACAGAAGTGGAAGTCAAGAAACGAAGGCACCGCTTAAAATGGCATAATGACTGTTTTGTTGGTTCAGATGCTGTGGACGTTGTCTTCTCTCATCTAAATCAGAATAAGTTTTTTGGAGATGTAGATACTCGTGCCAAAGTTGTGAGAATATGTCAGGCATTAATGGACTTCGAAGTGTTTGAAGCAGTCCCGACCAAAGTCTTTGGAAGAGACAAAGAACCAGTGTTTGAAGACAGTAGCTGTAGCCTTTACAAGTTCACGGCTTTGCCTGACCAAGAGGATTTTCAGTCAGGAAAAGAGAATAGAGCATATTTACCTTCCAGGTTTGTGGCGAGTTCCTCAGTCAATTGGGGGGGTGGAGAGGGAGAGTTAGACTTTATCTCTCTTTTTTTTTTTTTTAAAAAAAGGGGGTAGTTGTCTTTTTGCTCTTTTTCATTAAAATCTTGGGCCTGTGAGTGGTTTCTTAATACAATGAACTCATTGAACTCTGTATTTAATAACATAACATTTAAGGGGAAAAGTTTATGAAAAGCATTTAAAAAGTGAAATTATTTTTCATAAAATGTGTTTGGCTTTGGAAGGAGTTTAAATTTTACTGGGTAAGTAAAGCCTAAATTTGAATCTTCAGCAGGATCAGTGAAGTAGGGAGTCTTAAGTGTTTTCAACTGCTAAAATATATGACAGTAACAAATGTATTAGAAATTTTTTTCATTAGATCACATCGTTTATCTTCGTAGCTTCCAAAGCCACCAGCTAGAGAACTAAGATGCCAAAGAAATAACTTGGGAGGTGGGTTGGGGAAAAGCACACTTTCTCTGGGGTACTTAGAAAATGCTCAGCCCTGGCTCAATCAAGGCAGCTCAGAAATTGGGCTAATGAGACGATTGCTTTAAGCTTGGGGCCACTGCCCATTCCACTATTCTTGTACTAGAAGCTGACAGTTCAGTTCTCAAATGAATAAAAACCCAAAAGACCAGTGGGCAGAGCAGGATGCAGTCAGTGCAGTTTGTACAATTGATGAAGGTGGTTGGATTCAGTCTGTAAGTACTGATTTCTGAAATTGGATCTCTTGCTTTAAGATGTGAGAAGACACCATTATTTAATTCATCTGCTTTGAAATCAACAAGTTTAGAGCATCTGTGGGAAAATCTGAGTTTAAAGCCTGCTAACTCCCCCCGTGTAAATATCTGCACAAATTTGTCTCCTCAAGGTAAGCTACGATGATACATGCTGAGAAATTGAAAATGTCTTTAAATAGGATTAGAGCTGTTTTTTTCCTTGTTAATGTCATCTACTTGATATTTTCCTAGTCTTTTATGAGAAATAACTCAGAAAGAACGTTGTGTTGAAGTTGTTTATATTTTTCAGTTCTAATAGAAGTCTATTATCTCTTCTAAGCATAAATCAGTGAAGCCATTCTTGAAGAATACTGGCTGCTGTTATATAATCAAAACTAAAGTCTGTTTTGCATGCATCTTTGTTAATTATAACTTAATGACACCAGTTAATTATAACTTAAGTACTTTCTCAAATGTATACATATTCTTTGCAAATTCTAATGGATGTAAGATCAACTAAAAATGCATATCACAATCCTATCCCAGAATTTAGATTCTTATTCTCTGGCTTACTAGTTTACTTGTCTGTCAGTAAAATGCGACATAATGACTTTTCCTACCTCTAGCAGAGTTGTAGAAACCCTGAGTGGAATAATCTGCAGGCAGTAGTTCAGAGCTGTTTTTTAGTTTCAGTAAATCATTCTTTCTTCCAAAGTCCATACTTTTTTATTTTAATTTTTTTTATTATTTAATATATTTAGTTTTCAGCGTTGATTTTCACAGGAGTTTGAATTACAAATTTACTCCCCATTTCTACCCCCCCCATTCCAAGATGGCGTGTATTCTGGTTGTCCGGTTCCCCAGTCAGCCCTCCCTTCTGTCACTCCACTCCCCTCCCATCCCCTTTTCCCTTT
>JAQQSZ010005343.1:0-13898 GCA_028646595.1 Phalanger gymnotis
AATTTTTAAGGTGGTATTTTCTTCAATGGTCTTTTGGACCTCCTTTTCCATTTGGCTAATTCTGCCTTTCAAGGCATTCTTGTCTTCATTGGCTTTTTGGAGCTCTTTTGACATTTGAGTTAGTCTATATTTTAAGGTGTTTTTTTCTTCAGTATTTTTGGGTCTCTTTTAGCAAGTCATTGACTTGTTTTTCATGGTTTTCTTGCATCACTCTCATTTCCCTTCCCAATTTTTCCTTTACTTCTCTTGCTTGCTTTTCTAAATCTTTTTTGAGCTCTTCCATGGCCTGAGGCCAATTCATATTTTTCTTGGAGGTTTTTGATGTAGGCTCTTTGACTTTGTTGACTTCTTCTGGCTGTATGTTTTGATCTTCTTTGTCACCAAAAAAGGAATCTAGAGTTTGAGTTTGAGTCTGAATTCATTTTCGCTGCGTGTTCATGTTTCCAGCCAACTACTTGACCTTTGAGCCTTTTATCAGGATATGACTGCTAATGGAGAGTGCTTTGTCCCAAGCTTTAGGGTCCAAGCATTGCTGTTTACAGAGCTACTTCAACTCCACTGCCACCCCAGGCTCTGTCACAGCAGAGCTCCTTCTCTCCCAAGAACCATCAACCAGGACTGCAATGCAGATCCCTTTCAGGCACAGCAAGAGAATCTGCCTTTGTACCCACAAAGTACTCCTTGCACTTCCGCTCTGATCTGCTGCTAGATTCCTCCCACTGTGTGAGCCAGGGACCCAGGAAGCAGCTGATGCTGGAGCTCTGGAAGCAGCCTCAGGAGCTTCCTGCTGCTGCCATCACCACCCCTGCACCACCTCCACCACCCCCAGGGCTGGTGGCCGGACTGCTCTGAAATCGATCCCACAGTTTCCCACTAACCTGCTCTTTGGTGTTTGTGGGTTGAGAAGTCTGGTAACTGCCACAGCTCACAGATTCATGGCCTTAAGGCCTGTTTTGGCTGGCCGACCTCGGGTCTGGAGTATCCTGGCGCGGGTCTGCTCCCAGCACCATGCGATAGACCCTTCCCAGTGACCATCCAGGCTCTCCTGGGCTAGAGACCTGTTTCCTTCTGCTATTTCGTGGGTTCCACAGCTCTAGAATTTGTTCAGAGACATTTTTTACAGGTGTTTGGAGGGATTTGGGGGAGAGCTTAAGCAAGTCCCTGCTTTCCAGCCGCCATCTTGGCTCCATGACACCTTTACAAAAAACTGACCAAGTATTAGGGCATAAAACCTTACGAACGATGCAGAAAAGCAGAAATGTTTAACACACGTTTACTGACCACAACACAATCAAGATTTTATTCAATAAAGGGCCTTTGAAGAAAGCATTAAAATTAGAGACTAAACAGCTTAATACTAAAGAATTTGATAGGTCAGAGAACGCAAAAAACAACAGATAACATAACATCATTAAAGAAAATAACACAATAAAATAATATGACTAAAATCTGAGGGAAGGTAACAAAGCAGTCATTAAAGAGAAATTTCATGTCTCTGAACTCTTTCAACAACAAAAGAAAAAATATAGTGGATTAATGAATTAAGCACACAACTTAAAAGAAAAAACCTAGGAAAGTGACCAAAATCCCACAACTAAACACCAAAATATAAATGTTGAAAATGAAAGAATATATTAATGAAAATTAAAATAAAAATAAAAACATTAAATTGATAAAACTAGGAACTATATTATGAAAAAGGAGAATAGATAAACCAGTAGCTAATCTGATTTCTTTTAATGAAAGATGAAAACCAACTTGTCAGGATCAAAAAATAAAAAGAAATTATTAGAAACTATTTTGCACAATTATATGCAATCAAGCTGGCATATAATTGGGTGGCCCTCTTCCACCAAACCTTTCTTGGAGTTGTACATGTTTTGTGCATGATCATAGTCAAGGGTGGGTTGTGCTCTGAGTTTTTGGAAGAAATTCTCAAATCAACGGGATCACAAATTCCTTTGAGTACATCTTCTTTGTTGGGTAAAATAAAGACTTATACATAATACCCATATTATATCCTCATTGTCTCATTGAAGTTGAAGACCCTCTTACTAACATTTGGGGAAACATAGACATGAATATATTTGAAGATTTTCCCAGGGTACTCCAGGGGAGGAGCATGAGAGAAACTTACATTTTGAGGTCAAGCCTGAAGGATTAAACCTAGTCTTTGTGAGCCTAAGAGGGCTCTAAAGGGGTTGTAGGTCATAATTGATCATTCTTAGTTTGGTATATAAGGCTCTCCACAGTCTGGCTCCAGCACATCTTCCCAATGATTACTTTTCCAACATAGTGTGGTGACCCACTTAAAGTCAGTCCTGGGTTCAGATCTCACCTCTGAAACTTACTAGCTAGGTGGTCTTGGGTAAACTACTCTGAGCCTCAGTTTCCTCATCTGTAAAATGAGGGGTTTGGATTAAGTGGCCTATAAAGCAAGTCCCTTCTAACTTTAAATCTGTGATCCTATGATCCAGACTCATTTCCCATTATTCATCATAGACTGTATCATTCAGGCAAAGTGAATTCTTAATTACTCCCTGATCTCAATCTGTTATCATCTACCTCTGAATTCTTGTGAGCTGTCTCACCCCTAGGGACTCCTAGCTCCCTTTATAGTTCAATTCAAGTTCCACCTCCTACGTAAGAGGTTTTTCCTTATTACCCAAACTGTTAGTGCTCTCCATCTTCACATGCCACTGAAATGATCTGTTTATTTTCCTTTTAATTTTTCTTAAATTAATATTTAATTAGACTTGAGAGACCTCAAATTTGGGTTCCAGCAAAGTATGTGTGTGTTTAGACTGTAATAGCGGTAACTATAGCATTTCTAACATCATCAAAGGATACAAGAGCGTTATTGATTAGGGACAAAGGATAACAAATTAGACCCAGTAGTAGTTGGGTCAGATGTGGTGTCAGGAAATGGCTCCCTTGCCTCTCTCTTCTTCACGGAGGTTCATTCTGGGTCCCAAGAATAACAGACCAAGATATCAGAAGAGTAACAATCTCCTCCCTGCAATTGCTTCTATATTCAAAACGCTTAATGCCAAGTCAGCCTCTGGATCACTTAGGCAATTCTTAATACAGTTACCAACTCACCTCTCCCACTTTTTACAATTTTGTTTTTCATATGGTTAATTTTTAACTGTGCTATTACTCTAGGAGTACTTCTTTGTCTTTATTTTATGTAAAGAACTGGGACATTATGGGCATCTCAGCAGGACCAGGCAAAAATCCACTATACTACACCTCTTGGTCTTATCTATGAGTGGCCAATTTATTGTCTGGAGGTTACCAAACTTATTTGGCCTACTGGCCCCTTTTGAAAAAAAAAATTACTCAACAGCTCCTTGGAAATCTACTATCTTTAACCCTTTAATGTTTATTTTTAAAATTCGCATTATTTCAAAAAAATATAAAACTTTTTTTTAAATGACATGTCTTAAATTTAATAACTTCTTATAAATCTGTGGTATTTTCCTGCATTGAAATTTTGATGATGCAATGTTGCATCATGTAACTGTATAGTATCATATTGTAAACAAGTTGCTACATGCACATGTTCCTGTCCATGCATGCCAGACCTTTTTTTTAATTACATGTTAAAAACAATTTTTAACATTCATTTTTAAAAATTTCGAGTTCTAAATTTTCCCTCCCTTCTTCCCTCCCCTCCCTCCTCACTGAGAAGGCAAGCAAGGTTATAGATGTGCAGTCATGATAAATATATTTCCATATTAGTCATGTTGTAAAACAAAATACAAACCAAACCAAACCAAAAAAAAAACAAAAACAAAAACACAAAACGACATGAAAAAAAATAAAGTGAAAAATGGTATGCTTTGATTTGCATTCAGACTCTGTCATTTCTTTCTCTGGAAGCGTACAGCATTTTTCATCATGAGTCCTTTGGAATTGTCTTGGGTCTTTGTAATGCTGAGAATAGCTAAGTCATTCACAGCTGATCATCATGAAATATTACTGTTACCATGTACAATGTTTTCCTGCTTCTGCTCACTTCATCCTGTGTCAGTTTGGGTAAGCCATTCTGAAAGCTTTTTCTGAAAGCATCCTTCTCATCATTTCTTATAGTATAATAGTATCCCATCACAATCATACACCGCAACTTATTTAGCCATTCTCCAATTGATAGGCATCCCTCCGCCTTAGATTCTTACTAGTTCTGTGACCTTTAGCAAGTCTTTTAATCTCTCTGTACCTCAGTTTCTTCATCTGTAAGGGGAAAATAATAGCACCTACCTCACAGGATCGTTGGAAGGATCAAATGAGTTAACACATTTAAAGTACTTTGCACCTTAAAGCACCATAGAAATGTGGGTTATTAATATTATTATATAGCCTTTAACTCCTACCAAGGAACATGGCAGAAAAATCAGCTGAACTAGTCTATCCCTTGAATAAATAAATAAAGCATTATTAAGCATTTAATATGTGCCAAACTCTATGCTAAGTGCTGGGAATGCAAACAGAAAAAGTGGGACAATTCCAACTCTCAAAGAGCTCACATTCTAGTAGGGGGAACAACACATAAATTAAAGAAGGCTCAGAAGTCCTAAGGGTGAAGTAGATGGGTCTAAGGATCCTTAGGTCCCCTTCTTCCCATTTAAATTTTTCTACCCCACCACCTTGTTTTAGGGCAACAACTTGTCTCATATAGTCTGACTCTATTATTTTCTTTACCACAGCCCACCTTGGCATACCAGTTGACTGAGACTGGATTTGCCCCAATAATTTTTGTGGGAATTAGATACTAAATCTGAGTGGTATTTCTTGTGTAGCTTGTGAAGAAATGCTTCCACCATGAGGGACTGCTGTCCAGTCTGGTTTCCCCCCAAAAAGTGAGGCAGCCAAAATGATGAAAGGAGGATTGTTATCTATTGACATTCTTCCCTGGAAGAGGGGGGCAATACTATTTTAAAAATTGCACAAGTATGTCACCTCCCTTGGACCCAGAGCAAGGAATGACAAAGCCTGACCCTTGAAAAGAGTCTTAATTGAAGATCTCAATAGACATTAGCAAACTGAAGAAAAATAAAGGAGGAAGAAAGGAAGGAAGGAAGGAAAGAAGGAAGGAAGGAAGGAAGGAAGGAAGGAAGGAAGGAAGGAAGGAAGGAAGGAAGGAAGGAAGGAAGGAAGGAAGGAAGAAAGGAAGGAAGGAAGGAAGGAAGGAAGGAAAGAAGGAAAAAAGAAAGAAAAAGAAAGAAAGAAGGAAAGGAAGAAAAAGAAAGAAAAGAAGGAAGGAAGGAAGAACTTCTTCCTACAATAAAGAAATACTAGGGGTTTAAAGAATCTCAAGATAAAATAGGGGAGCTATGTGGCATAGAGGATAACATGCCAAGTCTGGAGTCAGGAAGACTCATCTTCTTGAATTCAAATCTGGCCTCAGGCACTTACTGTGTGATCCTGTGCAAGTCACTTAAAGCTGTTTGCCTCAGTTTCCTCATCTGTAAAATGAGCTAGAGAAGGAAATGCAAACCACTTCAGTATCTTTGCCAAGAAAACCCCAAAAGGGGTTAGTAAGAGTCTAACACATTGGAACAACAACAAATTTGCTTTTGGGATTCAATTGAATTTGCCTATAGGAAATGTGAATAAGTTCACTACAACTTTGTTGAGGAGACCAAGAATGGTTGATTAAGTCTCAGTGACTGAGATTGTCCCCATATGAATTCCTTGATTTGGAGCTGCTGTTTGGCGCCTCCAAAGGTTGCGTTTCACTAATGGGGTCTGCTCCTAAGATAAATTGGTTAGATCCCACTATTTTGGGGTGCATTATTTTGGAGAAAGCCACTTATTTACAATGACATAAAAGGGAATTAACCCATTTTTCTGGCTTGTTTCATTGTTTTCCACCTTTATTCTGGAGGTATGCTAAATGGAAAATGTAACAGATTAAGGAAGAGGGGCCTCTCCCACTTCCCAGGGCCATTTAACATCAACTTTGGAAAGGCACATGGCAGAGGTGGACCATCCACATGGCCCTAAATGAGAGCTCCTGAACAATTCAAGTTCCTGCATCCCAGTTTTCTGGGGGATTTCCTAAGAGTTGCCTCTCTAGATACCCAAAGTTAAAAAATGTAGTAACCTAGTCTTCTAGCCAAAGAATCTAGAGTTTTCCTGACATTGTCTTCTGAGTATCCCCAAATTCCAGAAGTTGGAAATCTGGCTTCCTCTCAAGAAAAAGGGAAATTCCTAAGTGGCATGCCTCTTGGAAAGAGAAGGTTGTGCACTTCCTCCAACTCTACCCTCACCCTGTGTGGGAAGTTGCATCAATAAGGCACTTAAATAAAGCTGGGATATTGAAAAACAATGGACTTAGACTTGGCACTCCATAGTTATAGTAATTCAGATAGTGCAGGTCCAATGGTTAGGGGGATGCCTATTTGGCAGCCTCAAATGCATTTTCTTTCTGGGGAAACTGTCTTCATGAAAAATGTGCTCCCTGGAATGTCAAGGTGTTATTTGTCTAGCAGATCTAAATGTGTTTCCCTTCTGAGGACTCCAAACACAGAGTAGAACTGAAGCTAGAGAACTCTAGGACCCTGGAAAAAAGGAGACAGAGACAGAGAAATAGAGAGAAATAGAAACAAAGAGAGAGGAGGAGGAGGAAGGAAGGAGAGAAGGAGGAGGAGGAAGAGGAGGAGGAGCATCACAGCAACCGCCCATTTGTGGCCATCTGTGAATTGCATTTGTTATGTTGAATATTTGCATAAGAACTGGTGAACCACAGCTGTTTAGACCCAGACAGACAAAAACTATACTCAAAAATTTTCTCAGAATAACCTCTCAGTGGGGCCATAACAAGCCAAATAGATTAGATTGGGGGTCAGTCAATGTGGGCTTGGACTTTGGGGCTCTGGAAGACAAAATATTCTTATTTGTACAAAAGTAGAATGTCCATTGTAAATTCCCCGAGGTCAGAGACTATTCCAGTGTTATTGGATTGTTTGTTTTTTGTTTTTTGGTGGGTTTTTTTTGTCTTTTAATAGATGTTTGTTAATTTGAATTACTCAGGTGGGGTTGTTTGTCAAGAAGATAAGGCCTAGGCAAAAAGGTTCTTTTGCAGACTTCAGTTTGAAAACTTTCCAGCCTAGAAGACTACATCCACTAATAAAAACCACCTTGCCCTCAGCACTGTTTACTCAGGCTGTGACTCAGGATAATTTTGTAACCACTTTATTTCTCTGGCAGGAAACTCCACCTCTAAGGAGTGCCAAGGACATTATCATTCTAGTCTTGACACTAAAAAATCAAAGCCCAAGGTCTAGAAGTCAATGACTAATTATGAAGCTAGAAGATAGAAAAGGCCTGAATTGGTGTGAAATTGAATCACTGCTGATTCAGCATTCGAGATTCTCTAAAGAAAGGAGAAAATCATATCATCATTAGTCGTTTCAAACTCTGTGACCCCATTTTGGGGTTTTCTTGGCAAAGATACTGGAGTAGTTTGCCATTTCCTTCTCATTTTACAGGTGAGGAAACTAAGGCAAACAAGGTTACGTGACTTGCCCAGGGTCACACAGCTAGTAAATGAGCTGCATTTGAAGTTAGGTCTTCCTGACTCCAGGACTAGCACCTTATCCACATTTGCTATTATAGGGCAGCTAGGTGGCACAGTAGATACATTTTGTGATAGCAATAGTCATCATAGTTATGTGTGTGCTTCTATTGACACTAGGCTGCCTCCAAATATCTGACCAATGAAACCTGATTCAGGGAATTCCTAGTTTTTCCTTAGTTCTCTATCAGTTAAGTGTCAGATCATGCTCTCTTTGTGTACTTAATTCTGTGGTTTTTAAAATGAATATTACTTCAAGGAAATATTGTAGCACTTAAAGATGTTCCGCAACGACTCTTAAAGATATTGTAGCAGCTTCTACAGAGACAACTTAAGTGTTTCCAAACTCATTCAAGCCCACAGTGAAATAGGATTAGCCCAACAGAAAAGCAAAGAAAGTATGGCTGAAAATTAAAAAAGGAGGAGGAGGAGAAGAAAACCAAAACACCAAGAACTGACAGAGTATTGCTGCAAACCTGCCTAATTTGCCCTAAAAAACAAATGAACAAAAGCAAAGACTTGCAGAGGGATCTGGCAACTGGAAGAATTGTTTCTGATTCCTCTACCTTCATAATGTTTCTCGAATTTGCCTCTTTCTCTCCTCTGACCCTGCCACTGTCCTGGGGCAGGCCCTCATCACCTCACACCTGGTCACCTGCTGGTGAATCTGTCTCAAGTCTCTCCCCACTCCGGTGTATCCTCCACTCAGCCACTAAAGTGATTTTCTTAAAATGCAAGTCAGTCTGCGGTCATTCCCTGCTCCACTCAATAAACCCTGTGGCTCCTTATCACTTCCAGGATAAGATTTAAAATCCTCTGTTCAAAATTCGAATCCCTCCATAACCTGCCCACTCCCCAATTTTTTCCAGTCTTCTCATACTTTTCACCTGCCACATTCTATGCGATCCAGCGTCAACAACCTCCTTGCTCAAACAAGACGCTCTATCTCTTGGAGTCGGTGCATTTCATTGGCTATCCTCCATTACAGGAAGTCTTTCCAGAGCACCCTTAGTTCTAGTGCCTTCCTTCTGTTGGTTATTTCGATTATGTCCTGTATATAGCTTATTTGCACAATATTATTTTACACGTTGTCTCCCCAGTAGACTATGAGAACAGGGACTGTCTTTTGCCTTTTTTTTTTTTGTATCCTTATCATAGAGCCTGGTACATAGTAGGAGTTTAATTAATATTATTAACTGACTGTTCACTCTAACAGCCTTCTTGAAGTTGGAAAAACATTGAGATCAGGAAAAAAAAACCCCAGCTGATAACTAGTTCAGCAAATAAAACACATTTGCCATGGGGAAGGCAATACAAAGTCTGGAATGATAAAGATTAGGGGGGAAAGTTACTTTTTACTCATGAAACTTTTTTTTCCCCATTCAAAATAATCATTAGAAGTCCAGGTAAGACAGCAGAATCTGGGCATTATCATGTTCTAAAAACATCCCCCCCAAATGTTTCGGGGACATTTTTACTTCCAATAGTTCTCAGTCTTGCTCTCATTGAGAGAATGATGAATTCTGAGAAAGATATTGATAGACACAGAAATAAAATTGTCCCAGAATGACAGAAACTTCCAAATGAACATGGGCTACTACAATTCAACATTGTACCATGTCACACATCACAAAAGATTAAGAAATGTATCTAAAAGATGAAGATAAACCTGCTTCAATAGCCTGGGAACTCACCTGATTTAAAGCCCACAGAAAACTTGTTCATCAATGTTACACTTAATATCTAAAGTGATGTGTGACTTCATGACGATGAATTAAAGAATATATGTCAAAATCCTGTGAATTCCATGCCAAATCATGTAAAAACAAGTGATTGTGGCAAAAGGACAGTTCTGCCTATCAAAAGTTGTTTTTAAGATGTAAAATAATGGTCAAGTTTATTGTAGGTCAGTAATCTAATTTTTACTTTATCCCAGGTAAATTGTTCACCATTGTATATGGGTTGGTAGTTGGTCTTTGTCCAATTGATTAATTTCTTGCCTGCAACTCCAATCTTTCCCTTATCTCCCATTTCCAGGAAGGCTGCTGATGGTACAGTGGATAGAGTGTTAGGTCTGGAGTCAAGAAGATCTGAGTTCAGATGCTGCTTTAGGCATTTACTAGCTATATAACCCTAAGGAAGTCACTTAACCTCTGTTTGCCTCAGTTTCTTTAACTGTAAAATGGAGATCATAATAGCATCTACCTTCTAAGATCATTGTGAGAATCATACTAGATAATATTTGTGGTTTTTTTTTAAGGCACTTAGCACAGTGCCTGGCACATAACTAGTCACTTTATAAATTCTTTTTCCCTTCCTTTCCCCAATCCCCTTCACAGGCCTTTGGAAAAGCCATCTCTGCCTCACAGATTCCCTATCTTCCTTCAAAGCTCAGCTTGAATGATGCCTCCTACAGAAAACCTGATCCCATCTGCTACTTGCTAATAATGACCTTTGCCCAGAAATTACTATGTGTGTATATATATATATATATATATATGTATATATATGCATATATATATATATATACATATATATATTATATTTAATTTTCTAGGCACACATTACATCTTCTTTATGCCACCACTACTACCACTATCTATCCGTATCATAGGCTGTAAGCTCCTTGAAGGAGACCATTTCATTTTTTGCCTTTATGTTCCTAGTACTATAGTCCATAGCATATTTAGTAGATGTCTAGTGAATGCTTGTTGAATTGAATTGACTCTAAACCTAATTCTTTAATCTTGTCCTTAACTGTACCTAGCGATGTCGATGATACTGTCCATTCATTTTTGCTCTCTTCCTTATTAGGTAAACTTTTTCAAAGTCTCTACCCTCTGCCTCCAAGTGCTAAAAATCACCTGCTTCCTGATACCAGTGTAAAGTTTGGGTCACCCCATATCATTTTCAACCTTCCCAAGCATAATTCCTGGTATTGTCATGACTTATCATCAACCTCTGCTTCTAATAATCTTGCTCCAAGCCATATCTGATTAGGAGACACATTTTTCTCTCCCTCTTAAGGGAGGAGACACAAGATGACAGCTGATGGAATGGTGAGTGGAGAAGTATTGTTTTCATCGCATTGCTGAGAGTGAGAGGTCATGGAAAAACCAGCTCTGAGCTGCCTTGCAAACCAAGACTTGTCCCTGAACAGTTGTAACTTGCGCTAACCCCACCTCTCCTTCTTGGCTCAGTCTGTTCCCTTTTCTTCAGAATTATTCTGTCTTCTAGGCTTTGGTTACTGGCTAAGCTCTTCAACTGTCTTATGCAATAATAAAAAAAAATTAAAAGGCCCAAACTTTGGAACTTTGCTCTTCTTTTCTGTGCTTCTGTTAGAACCATAACATAGTATAAACCTTAGTTGTATGCTGGAGAAGGTACTAATTCAGTCGCTTTTCGGTTCTGATGCCAATATATCCTTCTATGTAGCACCTGTATCCCTTCTTTTATTTCTAGAGAGGCTCTGGTGACAGCCTCTCTACTGACCATTAACTATGTGAGAGCAAGGGCTTGATCACTTTTTATTTTTGTATTCTCAGTTACTAGTAATGCATTGTACATAATCCATAAGGACATCAGGGATGTGTGGCTGTCATTTACTAAGTACAAGGAAGCCCTCCATGGGTATCACTATCTATGGCTTATAATTTAAAGAGATCTAGATCAGGCTGAGGCTCAAGTAGTAGTGACTTGTCTAGGGTCACAAAGCTAATGAATGTCAAAGGCAAGATTTGAATCAAGGTCTTCATGATTCCAAATCTAACACCCTACCATTACTCAAGATATCTGTTCCTTCCATGTTTTTCAGTCATTTCAGTCATGTCCAAATTTTCACAACTCCATTTGGGATTTTCTTTCAAAGATATTGGAGTAGTTTGCCATTTCCTTCTCCATTTCATTTTATAGATGAGGAAACTGAGTCAGAGTTAAGTGATGTGCCCAGGGTCACATAGCTAGGAAGTGTCTGAGGCAGATTTGAACTCAGGTCTTTCTAACTCCCCCCTGGTGCAGGGATAGAGTGCCAAGCCTGGAGTCAGGAAGACTCTTCCTGAGTTCAAATCTGGCCTCACACACTTACTAGCTGTTTGACAATCTTCCTGACTTTAGTCCTGGCAGTCTATCCACTGTGCCACCTAGCTGCCCTTCTGCATCTATACTTACTAGGTACTTCATAATTAAGGTACTTAATAATTAAAGGTTTATTGAGCTGAATTTTTCTTAATGTTCTCTCTTTTTGGTTTGTCCTAGGAGCAGTATTCTACAGAGTAGAATACCCTGTAAAGCCCAAGCTTTAAAGGAATATTTGGTTAACAGGGTGAAAGTACTAGAACCAAGAGCCCAGCTTTCCCCTTCTATCATGGCCTTTGACTCCTTGTGGGACCTCAAAGCACACTCATTTCAGTCCAATTAATATCTTTCTCTGCATATCTAGTAAACAAGATTATTAAATCATAGCATCTGAGAATTGGAAAGGACCATAGAGATGTCCTAATCCAGCTGCCCATCCCAATGAAGTAATCCTCTACACAATATCCCGGACAGATGGTTGCCCAGCCTCTAAAGAAAGAGAATGCCTCTCCCATAATTTTTTTTATTATTTTTGTTTTCTAAATACAGACAACTTTATTATTCTGTCTCTCTATACCTCCCTCTTCCCTGCTGCCATATGCACACATTGAGGAAATTTTAAAAAGATAAAGAAAACTCTTAATGCAGAGTTTCATAATTCAGCAAAATAAATTCCCTCATTAACCTTATGTGAAAATGTACATCTCTCTGCATTTTAAGCTCATCATTGTGTTGAGTGGTGAGTTTCATCTGAGTCTTTTGGACCTGTGGTTTGACATTTCAATGATCAGAGTTCTAAAGTCTTTGAAGTTTTTCTCTGTTGTTTTTATCATTACATAAATTGTTTTAGATCAGCACTTTGTTCTGCATCAGTTCGTAGAAGTTTTCTCATTTTCCTCCAAAATTGTCCATTTCATCATTTCTTATGACATAGTGCTATTCCATCACATTTATATACCATAATTTGTTTAGCCATTTCCCAATAGGAAAACATCACTTTAATATCAAATTTTGGCTACTATGAAAAAAAACTGCTACAAATGTTGTTATACCTATAGATCCTTTTCTTCTTCTTTTATTTATTTGAGGTATAAGTATTGACTGCTATATCTGGGTCAAAGGGTATGTAAAGTTTGGTAGCTTTCTGGGCTTAATTCCAAATTGCTCTCCAGAGCTCATTCCTTTTTTAACAGCTCAGTTAAAAAGTTTTGAAAAATGACAAAAGTAAGAAATATGTACTGTTTATAACCCAAAGATGAGTATCTTATACTCAGAAACCAAAACAAATAAGTCAAGCAACTCTAAAGATAAGCCAAACATTTTCTTAAGAAGAAATCAACCTCCACCAAAAAACCTTACACCTATAAAAGACAGTTCAATGAACAGTAAGATTGGTATTCAGCTGGCCAAAGAAACGAGCCTGGACAGTGTCTGTAAGTCAGAGTTTGGCACTGGCTACACTGCTGAATCTTCAGAAACCCCCATGACATCTAAAATTTTGGAGTAATCAGTTAGTTTTCCAGATGAAATCAGTTCCCATGGGGCTCTATAGGGCTGGGGTTTGATCGTGGCCCCTCTCTCACTTCTTCAGGAAACTTCATGCAAGGTCTCATTTTGACATGCTTCAGCACAACCCAGATAGCACACAAGCCATCTAACAATCCTGATCCTAATTTTTGGAGTCCATTCAACCATCCTGGTTCCAGTTGGTTTTTTTTGTTTGTTTGTTTGTTTGTTTGTTTTGTGCATGCCTCATAAATTAACAGCTGGAAAATGTGGACAATATTTTTGACCATTACAACTTCAAGAACTTTCTGTTCCTTTGTACTTCATTTGCTCCAGAATCATTTCCCAACAATCTAGAAAGATCTATCAAATGTTCTTATTGGGGGACCAGTTTAAAACAGGTTTAGGATGAAATTATGGACTATCAAGTCCCAAATCCACCACTAACTAGTTTTGTGTCTCTAAACTTCTCTGACCTCCAATTTCCCGGCCTGAAAAATGAAAAGAATACCTACCCTATCTTGCTAAATTGTTGAGAGGATAAAAGATGATTGATGTAATAGCACATTTTCTTGAAAGTACAAGATTTTCTTTAAAAATTGTATCATATTTTATAGGATTTAAAGTTGGAAAGAATTTCAGAGATTATCTAGTCCAGGGGCTCTTGACCTGGGGTCCACAAGTGGAGTGTGTAGACTGATTTCCCATGAATTTGGATTTCTTTTTTTTTTTTTTT
>JAQQSZ010005344.1:0-13897 GCA_028646595.1 Phalanger gymnotis
TATATATATGACTTAGATCATAAACAAATTAGCAGAATAAGGAAGAAATTACTTTCAGATCTATGGACAGAGGAAGAGTTCATGACCAAAGAAGAAATAGAGAAGGTTGCACAAGATAGAATAGACAATTCCAATTACATAAAATTTCAGTTTTGCACAAGCAAAAACAATGTAGTTAAAATTAGAAGGGAAATAGGTAACAGAAAAACAATCTTTCCAGCAAGTTTCTCTGATATATCCAAAATACATAAGGAACAGATTCAAATTTATAAGAACAAGAACTTCCAAATATTGTTCCCAAATAAACAAATGACCAAAGGATATAAAAAGGTAATTTTCAAAAGAAGAAATCTAAGCTATTGACCATATGAAAAAAGCTCCAAAACATTAAGAGAGAAATGCAAATTAAAGCAACTTTGAGATTCCACCTCACATACATTAGAGTGGCAACAAGGACAGAAGAGGAAATGACAAATGCTGGAGGGGCTGGGGGAAAATAGGTGCATTAATGCATACACACATACACACATATATGTATATCTGAACCATAATGGTCACTGGGTGAATGTTTTGATGCCTATGTAACATTAAGATGGAGATGTCAGGCAGGAAGTTGGAGGCATGGGATTAGAGCTCAGATAAGGATTGGAAATGTATATTTGGGAGTCTTTTGAATAGAGAAGAGAGCATCGGGAGCTGAAGAGGCCGAGTATATTGAGTTGTAGGGTATGCCCACACCTGGGGGGCAGGACATGGATAATAACCCCACAAAGGAGACTTCATTGGGTGGCTCTGAGGATCAAATGAGATGCAAGTAGATGACCATGAGGATCCGGTGAGGTGTCCATTAAATGCTTTATAAATGTGAACTGCTATTTTCTGCATTAATAAAGAAGCAAGCTCAGCCCAGTGATTTCCTTAGGGAAAGGGCCAGTGGCAGCACTTGATTGTCAGGAGAATCGTTGAGCACTTCACTTCTCTATCTCACCATGATGTAGTGGGAAAAGTGGACTTGGAGTCAGAAGATGTGATCTGAGGGCTGGCTCTGTCACTTAATTAGCTTTATAACCTTGGGCAACTCAATTTCCTCATCTATAAAATGAAGAGTTGAGCTAAATAACTTAAGTCCCTTTCCATTCTAACATGCTTTGATAAAAAGATTGACAAGTATTAGTGATGGCCCACATGAGGTTAGATAGCAGGAATTTATAATGGACAAAAACTAACGTGGTTTCATGATTTACTTCTACAACACGGGGCTACACATGAACTGAATGGAGAAAGCGGATTCATTCATTCACTCAGCAAAATCAGCTGATGGGGAAGGGTGGGGTCTCCTAGGTTTGGGGAGAATTTTAGGATATGTTGTCTGCCAAAGTGAAGGCAGCACCAGGATGGGAGAAGGGTCAGGAGGAACAGATCCTGATGGAGATAAAGATCAACTTCAGAATCACAGGACCTGTGACCCAGAGGATAGCAGGTTTAATTCCTACCTGAAGCCTTTTCCCCCTCTCTCAGATGTTAGGGTCTTCTCCTCAAAGATTACCTTCCATCTATTATATACATGTATGCACACATACACGTACCCACACATAGATTCTGTCCCGTAAGAATGTAAACTCTTTAAGAGTAGAGACCATTTTTCTTTTTCCTTTATATCCTCCAGTTCTTTGCTCAGTTTACCTGGCACATTGTAAGAGATTAGGATGCTCTAGCAGGGTAGTGGCATCCTAGATCTCAAGCTGTAAATGCCTTTAGAGGCCAGCTGGTCTAATTCTCTATTTTACGTAGGGGAAACTGAGGCCTGGAGAGGTTGAGCAGGTTGTCTAATGTACAGATTTTGTAAGTAGCCAAGTTGGGATTCAAACCCAGGGCTTCTGGTTCCCCATTCAGCTGTCTTTTTTTAATACTATGCTGCTTCTCTCTTCGAAACTGATGTCATAAAATGACCAGGCTGAATGGAAAAATCTTTAGTTCACATTTTTACCTTCAGAAAGCTTTTCTGGAGATGAGGCACATTGTGGTCTATTAACCCACTTCCCTGGTGAAGAGTGAGCCACTCTCACAGCACTGACATCAGTTTCTCTCATTACATTGAGCCATAGCTAAGAATATCCAGCTCCCTCCTCCTTTCCAAGCGCCAACCCAATTTGTGTCAGATCCAGGAGGGAGGTGGAATGGGGGAGGGGGAAGACAGAAAGAAAAGCCTATCCCTAGCTCCATTTTTAGCACTGGTGGAGCCAGTGTTGGACAGTAGGCAAAACTGGCCTTTGGGGCCCCAAGCTTCTCCCTCCTGAGATCTCTGGCCCCCTTGGTACGATCACTAGAAAAGAGCTTTTGAAAGCTAGCCCCTGTGTAAGGTGGGCCATGTTGATTTTGTTTTTCAATCTTAAACCACCTTATTTTTTATTGAAATCTTTCATCTTTACTTTATCTTCATTTCTTCTACTTTTCCTCTCTTTCCTGGCCCAGAGCCGTCACAATGGAAAAATAAAAACATCAGCAATATGTCAGCTCATCAATGATGATGAACGAACAGTATTTATTAAGCATTTACTGTGTACCAGGCACATATTTAAATTAATTAATATTCTAAAATTAATTTATTAAAATTTTTAAAATTAATTAATTAATTACTTGATTAATATTTTAAATTAATATTTTAAAAAATAGTTAGTCCTTGGCCTCAATGAGCTTACATTCTAATAAGGGAAGACAACACATATTGGTGAACACAAGGAGCTTTGTTCTTAGGAAGTGGAAAGCAGGGAGAAAGGGTGAAATGGGGAACACAGGAGATGGCAGGATGACTTGATTGTACTGCTGAATGGAGTGAAGCTGGGATATGGTCTGGTGTCTAGGGCCAACACATCGTGGGCTACTTGGGCAAGCTTGCATGTATGCAGTTACCAGTCAGCTGGGTTGGACTCCAGTCACTGTTAGAATTCCATGTGATTAACTTTCCTTGAGACTGGCACTAGGATTCTGGAAGGCCCAGGTGTGGAGGATGACATCTCAGCTCCAAGTGAGGAAAGGAGATCAGTGGTGGTAGCTGCATGGTGAACTGGCCTGGGTGGATGACTGGGTGCCACGTATATTTTTGGCCGTATGTTCAATAGTCCACATCCATAGGCAGCTAGGTAGCATAAGGACTTCTAATCATGAAGACTTGAGTTTTAATTCTGCCCACAAGCATAGCATTCGATTTGTTTGTTTTTTCTTGTTCTTTCCATTGACACTGTTGTATTCATTTTATATATAATTTTCCCGGTTCTGCTGATTTTCACTCTGCATTAGATTATTATATATGTCTTTCCATGCCTCTCTGAAGTTTTCATCTTTGTCATTTCTTTTGTACAGTAGCATTCTGTCACATTTATGTACCATAATTTGTTGAACAATTCTCCAAACTATTGGCGACTACTTTGTTTCCAGTTCTTTGCTAACATAAAAAAGCTTCTGCACCCATTTTAATAGAAGTCAGTCAACAAGCAGTTCTTAAATGCCAACAATGTGCCAGGTGCTGTGTTAAGCACTGGGAGTACAGAGAAAGGCAAAAGACAGTCCCTGCCCTCAGGGAGCTCCCAGTCTAATGGGGAGACGACATGAAAACAATTATGTACAAACAAGATAGAAGATTAACTGGAGATTATCAACAGAGGGAAGGAGGTACTATTGAGGGAGAGTCAGGTAAAGCTTCTTGTAGAAGGTGGAATTTTGAAGGAAGCCAGGAATGCCAGAAGCAGAGATGAGGAGAGAGAGAAGTCCAGGAATGTGGGGAGGAGGAGACACAGCCAGGGAAATTCTCAGAGTTTAGAAATGATGTCTCAGGATGGCAAGTTTAACTGGGTTGTGAGGTACATAGCTGGGAGTAAGGTGTTTTGTTTGTTGTTCATCCTTCATTCTCGAAGAGGACCAACGACATCAGGACGGTGATGTCTTGACTTGCAAGTGACTTGGATTTAAGTGAGGCAGAGCTGTGCAAAGTCACCAGCCTCACTCTCTCCTGCAGAGTCATCGGCGTCCAGTGGCAAGACATAAGTCAAGATGACTGGGAATGGCCTCAGATGTAGGGGGAGACCTTGGCCTTTTTAGCCTTTTTAATGTCAGACAAACTGAGACCGGAGAAAAGGTGTACAGGGATGGGGAACCTGTGGCCTCGAGGCCACATGTGGCCCTCTAGGTCCTCAAGTGCAGCCCTTTGAATCCAAACTTCACAGAACAAATCCCCTAATAAAAGGATTTATTCTGTGAAGTTTGGATTCAGTCAAAAGGCCACACTTGAGGACCTAGAGGGCCACATGTGGCCTCGAGGCTTCAGGTTCCCCTCTCCCCCACCCCAAAGAAGACTGGGAAGATAGAAAGGGGCCAGGTTGATGATAGAAGACAAAGTTGTAAACTAAAAGAATAATTTCTGAATTGTGGTAGGTTAAACATCTATGAGCTGGCTGGCGAGATACATGGGAGAAGGGGCAGGGGTTTTCCCTTTATTATAGAACTAAAGACACATAAATGGCTACTTACTCTGCTTCTCTGCAAGGCCTACTCTTTCAGAAGGCACCAGTTCTCTGCTCTGCTAGGTTGGGCAGGGAGAGGAAGTGCCCTGTGCTTCCAAGGGCCTTTACCTCTCCCCAGCCCATCCCCATCCTCCACTGGTCATGCTCATTTTGAAAACACTGTGCTGGACTTTGTTAGGGAAGCCTGGGGGCTTAGATCATCTGTCTGATCTGCTCCCTGTGGCCCTGAGATTGCGACTTACCTCCAACCTTTTCATCTTCCCACAGATGAAAAACATGTATTTCAGGACACTGGGCAGAGAAACCCTGAGATCCTTACACTGATTTGCTCCCAGAGTCAGCCTTCCAGTGTGGAAAGGCATCTACCGAGGCGGAGTGGACAGAACATTGGATTTGGAGGTAGAAGACCAGGGTTGGAATCCCATTTTGATCATGTATGAACTGTATGATTTTCAGCAAATCACTTCCCTTTTTGGTATCTTCTTCTCCTCATCATTGTAGGGAGACCATGGGGTTGTTGTTTTCCTCTTGCTCCTTTTTTCACTGGCCAAAGCAACAGGGATCCCTGAGGGCCCTCACAGGGCTGTTGTTTGCCTCAGATAACATAGTGTACAAAAAGCATTTTGTAGACCTTGGAGTGCTATACAAATGGAGAAGTTGCCCTGATCTCTCCTCTATTTGCTTTGGATGTCAGCAAGCCTGTATTTTGAAAGGGCCACTTACCCAGTATGGTAGGAATCCAGCTTTTCTGAAATGCTCCCAAAATCTTGTGATTGGCTCTTTATGAACCACCTTTCTTCCCCTTGTCTCTCTCTGTCTCTCCCTCTCTTTCTCTGTTTCTGTCTGTCTGTCTCTTTCCCTAGTCATTCCAGTGCCCATGTGTCTGCAAGGTCACAGACTCCTGGTCTAGAAAACCTTTGAGAGGTTGCCTCTTCACCCTACTGCACCAAAACCATCCCAGCCAGAGAATCTCTCCTGATCTGAAGAGCCCCTGGGTTGGCAAGCCCAAGACTTCTCCCAGTGATCCATTCCAAGGTCTAATACTCTTCTTTGCCAGAAATTCTTTTTTAAAAAAACAACAAAAAATGAAGCTGTAGTATGTTGGGCATTATGTCTATGTTAGGCTTATGGAAAGACGAAGACAAGAATCCCACAGATAGGAAGGTGTAGAGCAGAGATGTCAAACATACAGCAGGCTTGTAACTGGGGAATATTTAACAAAATAAATACAATTCATTAAATACAGATAATGTTAATACATGATTTCTAGTCAATCTGAAGTTGGCAGGGATCTTTACGTGTGGTTTTAGTTGCTTCTGTTTCCATTTGCATTTGATGCCAGTTGTGTACAGGACTGGGTGTCTGACCCAGTGGAGGGAGCAAACTTCATGGAAGCCCATCCTTTCAACTACAACAGAAGTCCAGCATCCCCAGTTCAGCCAGGGGTTGAGCATTCGCCCTAGTCAGCTTCAGGGAAATTCATGGGTTTTGAATACCAGCTCTGGGCAAGGAGGGGATGTGTTGGGGGCAGAGTTGACCAGGACTGAGGTCATCTGGCTAAATATAGCCCTTTGCTGTGCTCAGTCTCCTTGCTGACGGTTCAGAACCTAACCCAAGCAGCCAAGTATATTTGAGCCGAGGGCTGGCCCTCCAGCTCGGCCGCCATGGAGAGGGTCCTCGACTGTGTTTACCTTTGGCCCAAGGCAGACTGTTCTATTTTTAAGAACAGAAAAGGATGACATAGAGGGCTTATTTTAAAAAAAAGGCAGCAGAAGCAGCATTTGGGGCAGCAGAAAGCTCTTTCTAAATATTTTGATGAGTTAAGTATAAATGAATCAGAAACACATGGTTTGAATTTCCTTTAAATCACACAGAGTTTAAAAAATTAAGGCAAAAGAACTGCTTGGGGCAGAATGTTGTAACAAACACCAAATGTTTCTGAACCAATCTGAGACTCAACTCTACTCCAACCCAGCCAAGTTCATCCCACATAGAAGGGGTGAGGAGGAAGAGGAGGAGGAACAGGAGGAGGAGGAGGAAAAAGAGGAGGAGGAAGAGGAGGAGGAGGAGGAGGGAGTGAGGAGGAGAGGGAGGGGGAGGAGGAGGAGGAAGAGTGGGATGGAAGGGAAAGGGTTGGTGTTGGGTGTGTGAAATCAAATCCTTAACAGGTTGTAGAATCATACAGCCTGGAGTGGGAGATCTTCAGTTCTCATTTTGCTTGCCAAAAATCTTTTCTGAAGATGAGAGCCACAATGCCAACTATTAATCAGTTCCATAGGGGGATTGCAGAGGGGGAGGGTAGTATTGCCAGCTTTGGCTATAGATTCGATTCAGGCTAGTAGGGTTCAAGTAGAAAGACTGGTTCCAGCTGTGAAGGTTTGGCTCAGAGTCCTCAAGTCTTCCTTTTTGTCACCTTTTCTTCCTCTGTGGTCCCCCCTTTCCTCTCTCATTGCCTGGTGTCCTCAGTTTTTCTTTTCAGAATTAGAGTCCTAATGTCAGAGCTGGAAGGCACCTTGGAGATGACCTATTCCAATCACTTCCCTTTACAGAAGAGGAGGTCTAGAGAAGATCATGGAATAGAAGGAAAATCAGAAGCCATCTACCCAACCCCTTCATTTTACAAATGAAGAAACCAAAGCCCAGGAAGTTTAAGTGACCGAAGGGATTTGTAGTGTAGCAGAATCAGGTCTTGAATCCAGGTGCCTTGACTCCCAGCTCAGCTGCCTTGCCATGCCACACTGTCTCTCCTGCTCTCTTGGCCATTCCCCTCCTTTCTATGCTATGGTACAAACTTGGCACTCACCTATAGAGATATATTTTAATAGAGCATAGAAGAAGGGAGATATTCTCCATTTCTTGTAGAAACCCATAGAGAAGACCCCTCATAGCTTGCAAATATTGATTGGCTCATTCAGTTACATGTATCTTCCATTTCTATCTATCTATCTGTCTGTCTGTCTGTCTGTCTCTGTGTATCATATCTATCTATTCTTTCATTTGTCTATTTATTTTAGTCCAGTACTGTGACTTCATCAATGTGGGGCACTCCCAATGTAGAATGATCCTCTATGGGTACCCATCAGCCACTCTGACATAACTTATAACCTTAGCAATTTTCTTGGGCCACTGAGATTTGCCCAGGATTATATCGCCAATATGTGTCACTGGCAGGACTTGAACCCAAGTCTTCTCGACTCCAAGCCCAACCTTCTATTCTCTATGCTATATAAATAAATATATATATGTATATATATATGTGTGTGTGTGTGTGTATATGCACACACACACACACACTTGTGCTTATATGATGCCTTTATTTCTTAGGCTCTGATCCTTATATAATTCTTAATCTTTTTAAATATAAATTTATTTTCAGTTTTCAACATTCACTTCCATAAGATTTTGAATTTCAAATTTTCTCCCCATGTCTCCCCTCCCTGCACCCCAGGACAGTGTGCATTTTGATTACCCCTTCTTCCAATCTGCCCTCACCTCTGTTACCCCCCTCCCCCTTTTCTTATCCCCTTCCCTTCTATTTTCCTGTAATGCAAGATAGATTTCTCTACCCCATTGCCTGGATATCTTATTTCCCAGTAGCATGTAAAAACAATTTTAACATTCATTTTTAAAGCCTTGAGTTCCACTTTCTCTCCCTCCCTCTCTACCCACCCTCATTGAGAAAGCAAGCAATTCAATATAGGCTACACAGATGTAGTCATGCAAAACACTCGCATAACAGTTATGTTGTGAATGGCTAACCATATTACCCTCTGTCTTGTCCTGCCCTCCATTTATTCTATTCTCTCCTTTGACCTGTCCTTCCGCAGAAGTGTTTGCTTCTGATTGCCCCTTATCCCAATTTGCCATCCCTTCTATTATCTCCCCTCCTCATCCCCCTCCCCCCTGCTTTCCTGTAGGGTAAGATAGATTTCCATACCCAATTAAATGTGTATGTTACTGCCTCCTTAAACCAAATCTGATGAGAGTAAAGCTCACTTATACCCTCTCACTTTCCCCCACCTTTCCCTCCATTGTTAAAGGTCTTTCTTGCCTCTTTTATGTGAAATGGTTTACTACATTCTACCTTTCTCTTTCTCCCAGAACATTCCTCTCAACTCTGAATTTCATTTTGTAGGTATCATCCCTTCATATTCAGCTCATCCTGTGCCCTCTGTCTACATATACACTTATATATACACACATGTACATACACACATATATATACATATACATATATACACATGCACACAAACATACACATATATACATATGCATATACACACATACACATATATGCATGTGTGTGTATGTATGTATATATATATATATATATATACATATATATATATATTCCCTCTAACTACCCTAGTACTGAGAAAGGTCTCTTGAATTACAATTATCATCTTTCCATGTAGGAATGTAAACAATTCAATTTTAATAAGTCCCTTATGGCTTCTCTTTCCTGTTTACCTTTTCATATTTCTCTTGATTCTTGTAATTGAAAGTCAGATTTTCTATTCAGCCTTGGTCTTTTCAGCAAGAATGCTTGGAAGTCTTCTATTTCATTGAAATTCCATTTTCCCCTGAAATATTATACTCGTTTTTGCTGGGTAGGTGATTCTTGGTTTTAATCCTATCTCCTTTGACCTCTGGAATCTCATATTCCAAGCTGTCTGATCCCTTAGTGTAGAAGCTGCTAAATCTTGTGTTATTCTGATTGTGTTTCCACAATACTTGAATTGTTTCTTTCTGGCTGCTTATAATATTTTCTCCTTGACCTGGGAATTCTGGACATTGGCTACAATATTCCTAGGAGTTTTCCTTTTGGGATCTCTTTTAGGAGGTGATCTGTGGATTCTTTCCATTTCTATTTTACCCTCTGGTTCTAGAATATCAGGGCAGTTTTCCTCGATAACTTCTTGAAAGATGATGTCTGGGCTCTTTTTTCGATCATGGCTTTCAGGTAGTCCAATAATTTTAAAATTATCTCTCCTGGATCTATTTTACAGGTCAGTTGTTTTTCCAATGAAATATTTCACATTGTCTTCTATTTTTTCATTCTTTTGGTTTTGTAATTTCTTGATTTCTCATAGAGTCATTAGCTTCCATTTGCACCATTTTAATTTTTAAGGAATTATTTTCATCAGTGAGCTTTTGGACCTCCTTTTCCATTTGGCCAATTCTGCTTTTCAAGGCATTGTTCTCCTCATTGGCTTTTTGGACCTCTTTTGCCACTTGAGTTAGTCTATTTTTAAGGTGCTATTTTCTTCAGTTTTTTTGGGTCTCCTTTAGCAAGCTGTTGACTTGTTTTTCATGATTTTCTTGCATCACTCTTATTTCTCTTCCCAATTATTCCTCCACTTCTCTTACTTGATTTTCAAAGCCTTTTTGAGCTCTTCCATGGCCTGAGACCATTTCGTATTTTTCTTGGGGGCTTTTGATGTAAGAGACTTGACCTTGTTGTCTTCTTCTGGCTGCATGCCTTGATCTTCCTCGTCAGTAAGTGTGTAAGAAAAAAATCTTTTCAGCAAGAAAGAAACCTTCTATAGTCTTATTCTTTTCCCATTTGCTCATTTTCCCAGCCAAGTATTTGACTTAAGAGCTCTTTGTTAGGTGGAGGGTATACTGCCCCAAGTTTCAGGGGTTTTGTGCAGCTGTTTTCAGAGATATTTCTAGGGACTTGTAAATTCTCAGTTCCTCCAAAGCGATATGATCAAAAGAAGTGTTTACTTCTCTCCTGGCCTGTGCTCTGGTCCATGAGCAACCACAAGCACTCTTTTCTGCCCTGGAACCGTGAGGAGAGTTCCCTCTCCATAGTTCTGCCAATTCACCCCAGGACCACCACCAAGAACTGTAACATAGATCAGCTGTTTGGTTCTACCACCATCTGTAGGCTGAGAGCTCCAGAAGCAGCTCGCAATATGGCAGTGACTGCTGCTGCCCTGGGGCTGGGGCCGTGGCTGGGCCACTGTCCTCCTCACCCCAGGACTGCCACCAAGGACCGTGACACAGATGAGCTGCTCGGTTCTACCACGGTCTGTAGGCTGAGAGCTCCAGAAGCAGCCTGCGCTGTGGCAGTGGCCAGACCACACTCCTCTCTCACCCAGGTGAGAGAGCTTTCCCACTGACCTTTGAAGCTGTCTTTGGCGATCGTGGGTTCAGAAGTTGAGGAAACAGCCACAGCTGGCAGTGATTCAGTTCCCTGAGGCCTGCTCCCATTGGCGCCACCCACGCTGGGCTGCTGTCTGTTCTGAGCATGGGGTGATAGACCTTTCCTGTGGGCCTTCCAGATTATTGGGCTGGAAATCTGCTTCGCTCTGTAATGTTCTGGTTTCTGCTGCTCTAGAATTTGTTTAGAGTCATTTTTATCGGTATTTTGAGGAGTTTGCAGGGAGAGCACAATCAGATCTCTGCTTCTACTCAGCTATCTTGGCTCTGCCCTCCATCATTCTTAATCTTTTTCATGATGCTGTTGTTGTTGTTCACTTTTCTCAATTGTGTCCAACATTTGTGACCTTATTCGGGGTTTTCTTGACAAAAATACTGGAGTGGTTCATTTGACAGCTGAGGAAACTGAGGAAAACAGGGTGAAGTGACTTGCTCAGGGTCACACTGCTACTAAGTGTCTGAGGATGGATTTGAACTCAGGAAGAGAAGTCTTTTTGACTCCAGGCCCCGTGCTCTATCCACTGCACCCCCTTACTGTCCCAATCTGACAAGTGCTAGTTTTCTTTGGGGCTTCAGTGGTACCATGATTTTATCAATCTTCCCACTGGCATATCCCACTTTTTTATCTGGTCTACTTCTTGTTCATGCCTTTCCATATGAATTTTCAACTTTGTTTTATTTTTATTCTGGGCCTAACAAATACCAAATAAAAGGATCATTTCTAGATACATTGTAGAACAAAAGGAGAGGATTGGACATAAAATTGTGAACCTCTATTGTGTGCAATTGACCTTTCATTTTGATATGTGGTTTTCTAAGCTGTCCTTCTTATCTGGGATTCCTTTTGGACTTCCTTCGCTCACTACTCTCCTCATTTTGGTGTGTGTGTGTGTAGATGGAAGGGGACTGAATCCCTCTCACTTTCTTTCTCCTGCCTCCCCCACAGGAAAAAAAAATACACCTTTATCTCAAATATGCTCAGTCAAGCAAAACCAATTCCCACATTGACTAGGTCTAAACATTTCTATCTCACTCTGCATTTCTGACTTTAAAATTTATGGCATTCTTCCCCTGGACACAGACCTTAAAGTCAGTCAAATTAATCTTTCTAAAACATAGGTCTGACTTTGTTACTCCCATTCAACCAACTCTAGTGGCCCTTTATTACCTCGAGGATCAAATATAAAATCCTCTGTTTGGTTCCTAAAGTCCTCAATAACTTGGCCTCTTCCTACCTTTCCAATTTTCTTATACCTTACACCCTCTTCCCCTGCCACATGCTCTGGGATCCAGTGACACAGGCCTTTTTACTATTCCTCAAACCTGACGCTCCATTTCCTCACTCTGAGTGTTTTCCCTGGCTGTACCCATACCCGGAACTCTCTCCCTCCTCATCTTCACCTCCTGGCTTCCCTGAAGTGCCAGCTAAAATTCCGCAAGAATCCCTTCCTGATCTCTAGTTTATCCTGTCTATATATGTTTTGATTGAGCTTGTTTGCATGCTATCACCCCCTTATACTCCTAGCTCCTTGAGAACAGAGACTGTCTTCTAACAGTTAAGTGAAAGGTGGACTGGAATGGGAAAAGCCTTGAGGCAAGGAGACCCACTTGACCACTATGCAATAGTTCAGGCTTCAGGTGGTGAGGACCTGCCTGCATCAGGGTGGTAGCAGTGTCAGAGGAGAGAAGTGGGAATATATGTAAGACACAAAGGTAGAAAGGGTATGATGTGGCGGAAGATCAGATATGGGGATGAGAGTGAGAAGCCGAAGATGATACCTAGGTTGGACTGGATAACTTGGAGGATACTACCTTCTGCAGTAATCAGAAAGTTGAGAAGGGGGAGGGAGTATTTGGAGGAAAGATAATGAGTTCAGTTTTTCACATGTTTAGCTTAAGATGACTAAAAGACATCTAGTTTGAGAGATTCAATAATTAGTTAGAGATGTGAGCTTGGAGGTCAGGAGACAGGTTAGGGCTGAATAAATAAATCTTAGAATCATCTACGTATCTAAACTTTATTTAAAAATGTGAACATCATTCTTAACTCATGGGCTCTACGCAAAGAGTTGGAGGGCCAAATTTGACTCATGAGCAGTAGTTTGCTAACCCTTTGATGAATTTTATTATTATTTTTTTCTAGCTCAATAAAGTGATCCCCTGGTTAGATTGGTTAATATGACACTGAACAAGATCGTATTGTCATTTTTATTACAATAGTTCAGACCTTTCATAAGCAATTCATATTTCTCCAATTATTTAATGTACAATTATTTCTGTAGAGAGGGTTTTGTAGTACTCTGGCATTTCCTATATGTTTCTTACTAGGGAGATTCCCAAGTATTTTATACATTCTGTAGTTATTTTAAATGAAATTTCTCTTTCTAACTCCTCCTGCTGGTTTTGTTGTTAATAAATAGAAACGTTGACAATTTATGTGGATTTATTTTATGTTCTGCAACTTTGCTGAAGATATTTTTCATTTTGTTTAGTAAGACTCTGGGGCACTACTGTAAGTAAATGATCATGTCATCAGAAAAAAGTAATAATTTTGCTTCTTCTTTGCCTATGCTTATTCCCTCAAGTTCTTTTTCTTGTATTATTGCTATAGCTAGAATTTCTAGCACTAAACAGAATAATAATGATGAAAATGGATATCCTTGCTTTACCACTGATGTTATTGGAAAAGCATCTAGTTTTACCCTCATTATATTTAATGCTGGCTCTTAGTTTTAGATGGATATCATTTGCTATATTAAGGAAAAGTCTTTTCATTTCCATATTTCATGTTTTTAAAAATAGAAATAGATATTATTGATATAATCATATGATGTTTGCTGCTTTTGTTGTTAGTTATGTAGTATGGTTGTAGTAGGAAGGCCGAATTTATGATCTCAAAAAGGATCATATAAATATCAGAATGGTTCGAAATCGATGGGTATACAGAATTCTCCAAGCAGAAGGCATCAAAAAATTTATTCAGGGCCCAGAGCAACAAATTAGCGAACCAACCTCACCATTCCAGTATTGTGAACACAAGCCTCCAGGCCCAGTAGGCCCGCCTCACAAGAGTAGCCAGGAGGCCACAAAAAAATAAGATGGCATAAATCATATTCACCACTCGAACTCCTGGGTCCACACAGGGGTCGGCTCTGCTTCGGATTTTTTCTAGCTATAGTTTTCTCACCTCTCCTGGCAGCCAAGCCTCTGGC
>JAQQSZ010005345.1:0-13897 GCA_028646595.1 Phalanger gymnotis
GCATGTGGCCTATGTTGAATTGCTTGCCTTCTTAGGGAGGGTGGGTGGGGAGGGAAGAGGGGAGAGAATTTGGAACTCAAAGTTTTAAAAACAGATGTTCAAAATAAAAGTTGTTGCATGCAACTAGGAAATAAGATATACAGGCAATGGGGCATAGAAATTTATCTTGCCCTACAAGAAAGTAAGGGAAAAGGAGATTGGGGGGAGTGGGGTGACATAAGGGTGAGCTGACTGGCTGACTGGGGAACGGGGCAACCAAGATATATGCCATCTTGGAGTGGGGGGAGGGTAGAAATGGGGAGAAAATTTGTAATTCAAACTTTTGTGAAAATCAATGCTGAAAACTAAAAATATTTTGAAAATTAAATAAATAAATAAAAGAAAGGCAAAAAAAAAAGAAGAAGATCCATAAGAAACCCAGAGTAATTAACAGTGTACACAGAATCCAAGAGCAGTAGGCTCAAGAGAGTGGTGGCGGCCAATAACAAACAAAGCAACTACAGACAGATGTGAAAAGACAGTCATCCAAGCCATTCTCCCATTGATGAAGGGTCAAAGGATATAAACAAGCAGTTCTTAAGGGAAAAACTCCTAGCTATGAATAACCTTGTGAAAAAATGCTCTAAATCACTTTCGCCAAAAACAAAGTTTTCAAAGATCACGGATAGTACTTGCAACCATTGCAAACACTAGTGAACGGTTGGTAGAGACATGAATTGGTCTAGTAACTCTGAAAAAATAACTTGGAACTATACCCTTAAAATTACTAAACTACTCATACCTTTTCACCAAGAAGTAGCACTACTAGTCATAAACCTCAAAGAAATCACAGAAAGAGGAAAATGATCCATTTATATAGTTATAGTAGTTCTTTTTGTGGTGACAAGCAAATGGGAGCTGAGGCATTGCCCATCCACATAAGAAGGGCTGAACAAACACGAATGTAAAGTAATACTTTCATGCCGTAAGAAATGATGAAAGGGACAGCTTCAGAGAAACATAGTTGCATAAACTAGTGCAGGTTGAAGTGAACAACTCATAATAACAACAGCATTGTGAAAATGAACAAATTTGAAACATTTAAGAACTCTGATCAGACCAAGGGCCAACCATGCTGCCAGAGTAACAATGATAGGAAATGTCACTTACCTCCTAAAAAGATCATCGACTCAAAATGCAGGATGAGACATGCATTTTGGACATGGCTAATGTAGGGATTTTTTTTTTTTTGCTTGACTATACATCTTTGGTAGAAGGGTCTTTGGGGTGTGACCCTAGAAGGGAGGCTATATTTTATAAACGATTCTCCTTAATTCGGTGGACAATTATTAAGTGCCTACTATGTGCAAGTTATTGCTCACCTAAAGCTGGTTTCTAGCTTTGTTATTTATATGACATGAGCCTCCAAACACAAAGGTCTGGGGAAGCCTATGTCCTTATGATAAAAAGCATAGAAACCATCTCCAGAAATCATGGTAACAATTTTGGCGTGCTATTAACTGACCCAATATATGAAGGAAACAGGATATATTGTCCATCTCCCAAAAGATATATTTTAGGGTCCGATGCTGTAGCTTTAAATTTTAATTTGATCCCTGAGTCCCAGAGACCAAACCGTTAGAGAAATAGAAATGATGTCCTGTTTGAAGGGCCTGCTAATGATAACTCAGGTTATGTTTTTGTGTCACATAATGAATTTGATGACATTTGAAGCTAATGTGGAGACAGCTGTAGATGATAATAACAAAAGGGATGATAATGAGCAGAGACAATAGGATATGTGACTGACAGAGGAGCTGAACCCTCTACCTTGTGATGGAAGTTAGCTAAAGAGGCAGTGTGGTGTGTTGGAAAGAACACTGCATCTGGAGTCAGAGAATTGAGTTCAAATCTCTCCTCTTACTTACTCCCTTTATAACCCATGTCTTATAACTCTGAGGAAATTCTGGTTTCTTTTCTTCGGAAGGTCTCCAGCTTATTAATATAGGTAGAGCACTGGTCCTCAAGTGGGGAAGATCTAAATTCAAATCTACCTTCAGACTTTTATTAGCTGTGTGATTCTGGGAAAAATCCCTTAATCTTTGTCTGCCTCAGTTTCCTCAACTGTAAAGTAGTGACCCTAATAACATCTACCTCACAGGATTGCTGGGGAAATCAAATGAGAAAAATTTGGTAAAAAACTGAACTCGGTAGCTGGCACATAGTAGATGCTTTAATAAGTGTTTGTTCCTCTATGCCCAAAGGGCTATAAAAATGTGCATATCCTTTTACCCAGCAATACCACTTCCAGGGCTGTGTCCCAAAGAGATCATACAAATGGGAAAAGGACCCACTGTATCAGTAAGGCAGGATTCATGACCTCAAGGATGACCATGAACATTCCTGTATGGTTTGGAATTGCAAAGTATGAAAACTTTCTATGTAGAAGGAAGAGGAAATATAACATTTATTTAGACACCAGAGGATCAAATTCTAAGACCAGCTATTCCAATTCGATATAGCAGTAATTAGATTCCAAAACCAGTAAGCCCACCTCAATGCAGCAACAAGTAAATTATAACACAGTATTATGATGAGGAAACAAGTCATCCTGTAACCTCACCCCTCCCTGCTAGGGCTTTCCTGTAAACATTCATTCATGAATCCTAATTGTCCACTCAGCACTCTCTTCTGCAGCTCTTTCCATGCTGGTTCTCTAAATGTCTGCTCTTCAGCAATCTCTTCATGTCTGTTTCTCAATTCTACTTTCCTTCAGTTCTGCTTCTCTTCAGTTCTGACCCTCTTAAATTCTGATTCTCTCATGCTCTGGGCTCTCCTTATATAGTTTCAGTAGGTGTCTGATTGACTAGATCTCAGGTCTCTGATTGGCTGAATTCATGACTGACTAGAATTCAATGCATACCATTGGCTCCGGCCTTAGTAACTCCCTTTAGGGCCCTGAGGGTTTCCGTGTCCAAATCTTAGTACCTAGTAAGTGGGGGCTTTAGGCCTACTTACAAACAAAGATATAATCAAGCTTTCCCATCTAGCCCCACCTGAGGCCTATTGAATGGATGGGGAAGATTCTGGTCACATTAATACTACACCCACATGTACAAAATATTTATAGCAGTTCTTTTTGTGGTGGCAAAGATCTGGAAATTGAAGGGATGCTCATCAATTGGGGAATGGCTAAACAAATTGTGGTACATGAATGTAATGGAATACTATTGTGCTGTAAGAAATGATGAACAGGCAGACCTCAGAAAAACCTGGAAAGACTTAGATGAACTGATGTTGAGTGAGGGGAGTAGAACTAAGAGAACATTGTACACAGGAACAGCCACATTGTACAATGATTGACAGACTTAGCTCTTCTCAGCAGTGCAAGGACCTAAAACAATTCCAAAAGACTCATGAACGAAAATGCTATCTACATCCAGAGAAAGAAATATGGAGTCTAAATGCAGATGGAAAAAGACTATTTTCTTTTTTTGTTTTGTTTTGTTTTATGTTTTTCTTTCTCATGGTTCCTCCCATTCATTCTACTTCTTCTATACAACATGACTAATGTGAAAATATGTTTAATAGGAATGTATGAGCCTATATCAGATTGCATGCCATCTTGAGGAGGGGGAAGGGAGGAAGGGGGAGAAAATTTAAAATTTATGGAAGTGAATGTTGAAAACTAAAAATAAATAAATTCAATTAATAAAAAAATAAATATTTGTTCCTTTCCCTTCTCCTTTCCTAAAATGGGGCACCCAAAATGAAAATAGCACTCCTGCATGGAGTATGTCAGTCTCTTCCTCTATGGTACCATCTGTAGTCTGATGAGAGCTGAATACGTTGAGACTATAAATATAACTGACCTCTAGATAGCTCTTTATGATTTGCAAATCCTTTATATACTTGTCTCTTTTTATTCTCACACCAGTCTTGTGAGGTAAATCCTATGGTCATTACATTTATTTTCTAGATGAGGAAAGTAAAATTAAGGGTGTATTGGTAAATATTTAACAGCTGCCTCTCTGGGGGAAAAATGTGCCCATGACACTTCTTTTTTTCATGACACACTTAAGTGTAATCTGCTTTATTA
Source organism: Phalanger gymnotis (assembly GCA_028646595.1). NCBI lineage: Eukaryota > Metazoa > Chordata > Mammalia > Diprotodontia > Phalangeridae > Phalanger > Phalanger gymnotis. Next base: position 4,079 of record JAQQSZ010005345.1, read on the forward strand.
CCATTTTCTCTATCACTTTCTTAATTAAATCTAAACAATCGACAGAACAGTAAATCAAGCTTTGATTGTAGCATTTGCTGATTTCTGAGGTATAAATGCTCATGGTGAAAGTCGGAACAGGCTCTATCCAGCATGCATTACCTCCCACATTCTCCCTTCCCCAACCCTAAACAAGCTAAACAGGGTTAAGTGACTTGCCCGGGCTCACAGGCTAGATTTGAATTCAGGAAGATGAGTCTTTCTGATTCCAAGCCCAATGCTCAATTCATTGCATCACTTAGATGCCTCGTCATTAAAATAGAGGTTCTTAAAAATTTTTTTGTGTGTATTTCATGTACCCTTTGGCAATCTGGTGAAGCCTATGTACCTCTTCTCAGAATAATGTGCTTAAATGCATAAAATGAAATACGTCAGATTAAAAAAGAAAATCAATTATATTAAAATGGTTATCAAAATATGTATTTTTTGAAAAGGTCTCCAACTCCAGTTTAGGAATCTTCTGCCTAGAACTTCTTGGAGAAGGCAGTGATATGGTCAGAAACATGCTATAAGAATATCACTTTGGCAGGTGAGTGGAAGATGGATGGGAGAAGAGAGAGACTTGAGGTCCAATTAGGTGGCTATTGCAATAGTCCTGGTGAGAAATGATGAGGGTCTGAACTAATGGTAGCCATATGAGTAAAGAGAAGGGGCCAGATTCTAAGAAGTTGAATCAACACAATTTGGCAGCCAATTGGATATGAAGGGTAAGGGAGATGGTAGGGTAAAGAATGACTCAAAGTTTGTAAACTTGGGAGACTGAAGGCATGCTGTTACCTTTGATGGAAATTGGGCAGTTAAAGGGATTGTTTCTAGGAGAAAGATGATTATTTCTTTTTGACATGTTGAATTGGAGATACCTACAGAAAATCTATTCAGAAATATCCAACAGGCACTGAGATCACAATAGTACTTTTAGAAACCGAGATCCCTAAGATAAAAGCTGTAGGTGAAGGGATGGGCAGAAGATGGGAAGAGGGCATAGGGCAGGTTCACTGTTCTACTCCATGGTTTGGGGCTGGGATGTTCTTGACTATTCAGCAAAGGAAAATAAAATTGCGGTGATCAGATAAGAATAAGAGGAGAGAGTATCCAGGAACAGAAGGTGGTTAGCAATGCCAAATAGCACAGAAAGAACAGTCAAGAAGAATACAGACTGAGGACAAACCAATGGATTTGGCCATTAAGAGATCTTTGGTAACTTTGCAATGAGCAGCTGCAATTGTGATATGAAGTCAAAAGCAAGACTGCAAGGGGTTGAGAGGCAAGTGAGTATAGAGGAAATTAGCAAAGACTGATTTTTCTTGAAGTTTGGCTATTATACACAGGAGGTGAGATAGAGGCTCGCAGATTGAAGGGATAAAAGAGTAAAGTAAGAGTTTCTTAAGGATATAGTAGTAGGTAGAAGAGAAGGGAATAAGTATTTTAAAAGTACATACTATGTACGAGGCACTGTGCTAAGCACATTTTACAAATATTATCATAATTGCTTTGTAAGTAGCCTGTAGAACGGGAGAGATTGAAGAGAGGGGAAGTGGGATGAATGTGGAAGAATCTACTGAAGTAGACAGGCGGGAATGAGATTAGAGATACAAGTACTGGGGTTGGCCTTGTTGAGGAGAAAAGCCACCTCTTTCTTAGAAGGTGGAGGGAAGGGGAGAAAATAGGACACACTGATGAGTTGTTTTGAGATGTCATGGGGGAGAAAAGAAAGCATTCAATGATATTTTTACCCTAAGAATGGACCCTTACTACGTCATCCTGGGCATTAGCTATTCCTCCCTTCCAGCTTTGTGTCATCTGCAAATTTTATAAGAATGTGCCTAGGCCATGGTCCAAGTCACATATAAAAAATGTGAACCAAATCCAAATCCCTGAAAGACTCCACTGGAGATCTCTTTTCAAGTAGATTACTGTTGTTGTTTAGAAATGTCCGAATCTTTGTGTTCCTTTGTGGTGCTTTCTTGACAAAGTTACTGGAGTCATTTGCTACTTCCTTCTCCAGCTCATTTTGCAAATGAGGAAACTGAGGCAAACGGAGGTTAAGTGACTTGCCTGAGCTCACACAGCTAGTAAGTGTCTGAGGCCATATTTGAACTCATGAAAATAAGTCTTTCTGACTCCAGACCTGGCACCACCTAGCTGCCCTCAGTTGACTATTAATAACTATTCTTTGAAACTAGTCATTCCACCAATTCTGAATCCAACTAATTACCGCTGTCTGAAATACTTCTCTGGTCTATAATAATAACATGTTTGGCATAAAAGATAAAGAGCCGGCTTTAGAGCCAGGAAGATCTGAGTTCAAATCCTGCCTCAGACCCTTCCTAGTTGAGCGATACTACACAAATCATTTTAGTTTTCTCCACCTTCAGTTATGTCATTTATAAAATAAGTATAGGAATAGCACCTGCCTCACAAGATTGTTATTAGGATCAAATGAAGTATCATTTAAAGTGCTTTGTAAACCTTAACTCATTATGTAACTGTTAGTTATTATTCTCAAAGATTTGGATGAAATCTAGGTAAGTTCTATCTATAGCATTCCCTAGAGTCTCCTACCATAACAACTTTACTCTGATCATTTTGCCCCACCAGAAACCAGGACTCTACTCCAAGCTCTAATTGGTTATCTTTTTTTACCTTATCTAGCTGGGGTACTTCCTAGAATCTCTCCTACCTCATCTATCACTCCATTTCTAACACTTCTTTATGTTTTTCTGTATCCCATTAGAATATAAGCTCCTTGAGGGCAAAGACTATCTTGCTCACTTTTACAATGTATGTATCCTCAGTATTTAGCACAAAGTCTGACATATAGGAAGTTCTTAATAGCTATTCTTTGTCTATGTCATTCTTCTCTCTCCCTTCTCTCTCTCTCTTCTTTTTCTCTTCTCTCTGTCTCTCTCCTCTCTTCCTCTGTCTCTTCCCTTTGTCTCTCCCTCTATTTGTCTGTCTCTCTTCTCTTTGTGCGTTTGTGTCTCTCTGTCTCTGTCTGTCTTCCTCTCTCTCTCTGTCTCTGTGTCTCCCTGATTTGGCGAGCTAATAAATCTGTTGAGCTGTGTTGGCTTGTGTGATTACCATTTCATTTTATAGGTCTTTGTATCGGTCCAAGACAAGCTCACCCTCCCAAAGTTTATAGACTCAGTTTTCTTTCCTTTGTTGAACACAGAGAAAACATTTGTACTTCTCCAGGAGTATGAACAAAAATATATTTTAATAATGCTTGTTTTTAAATGCAAATGAGATTCGTTTGAATTTGTGTCAATTAATAGTTGGGTTTTTTTTTCCTCATATCATATTTTGTTTTACTGACCCTCCCAACCAAGTGCAGTTTGTCCTCTCTATTTTATTGTCCTCCAGTTGCAAAAAAGATTCTGATTTTATCATAAAGAAGAAAGTGGTACATCATCTTGAAAAATTTCATCTTCTAGAACTCCAATTTCCAAAACTTTTTTATTAAGCAGAAATTCCTCCCCTCTCCCCATTTGGGTATAAAAATCTTCTTATGCATTTTTACTTAGATATGGCATTAAATCAGGGTAGCTTCATCTTTCAAATTAAGGAGATAATAAGTAAGAAAAGCTTTTAAAAGTATTTTTAAAAAAAATTAACAATGACAAAAGGTGGATGAAGAATAGTGAGCCAACATTAAGGAAATTGGTATTACATGAATTTCATCTATTGAATAAGGCACTAAAATATCCAATACTCTGCTGAAGTAAGTCCTTAATAGAAGAAATGGGGATAGCGATTTTTTTCTTCCTTTTATTTAATAATTTAGAAAATTAAATATAAAACACTATGTTAATATGCTATAAAAGAGTAAATCAGTATACATGAAAGATGAAATTTTGTAGGAATGTGAATTTGAAGAGTTCTTTTTTGCATATTGGACTTTGGGATTGTATGTTCTCTGAGGTACACGTTTAAAAACTTAATTAGTAATACAAAAATAATTATCATTATAGATAGTACCTTACTTTTAAATTCTCTTCCACAAATTACCACTACAAATGTGCTTGCCTTCATTAAGGGCTTAAAAGAGTGTCATTTTCCATACTGCATACTTACCAGTGAAGATTTGAGTCCATTTTCTATACATGTGACTTATAAGTTTGAGCGCTGTTGTTTTCCTAACAAAATGGCCAATTTCCGAGTTTCCTACATTTCCCCCCCCTGCGAAGGAGAAGAATGAAGAAGAAATAGTCATTAGTACTGTTGGCAATGTATGCGCATTTTCTAACATCCTGTACCCTGATTATGCTAATATCTGTTTGGATAGTTTGCCATCCCAAGGATCACTTGCATTGTCCCTGTTTTGGACCATTAGTCCCTGAGGATTCTTTTTTTTTTTAACCCTTCAGGCATCCAAACCTTGATTTAAGGACTTTTTTCCCCCATCTATCTGGTTTGGCCATGTGGTTGACTAAACTTGAGAGTGCACTTTGCAGCCAAAGGTTCATTTTCCTCAATTTGTTAAGTGGCTAATTATAAAGGTTCACAAAAGAAATGATACAAGGGGAGGAAGGAGAGGAGCCCTGCTTCTCTCAGGAGCCCCATGAGGCTTGTACAAGTGTCATTTGTAAAACCCAAGCACAAATTAAACAATGGCTATAATAAGCTTCTAGGAGCTGGTGGATAATGAAAGGGAAATTCCTATGTAGATGCAAAGCAGGCACTAAATGGGTTGTTTTTATGTTTGACAACAAGGTCCTTATGTAACTCTTCATGAATTCCGCATCTGCTGCTACAGGAGCACCCTTAGATAGAGTAGGCCATAACAAGCAAAATAAAACGATGACAATAAATTCTGGGTCTGCAGCTGTGATTTCCAGTTTCATTTTTACTCTATGGTATATTAATAACACTTTTGAAGAGCCAATAAAAATTTGGCATTGTTTCCTGAATAAACGGATTTTTTTAAAAAAAATAAAGTTATTGGAAGTTACAATTAGAAGATGAAGCAGGTTGCATTTAGGTAAGTAACAAATGCTGCCTATTCATCTGCCAACAATCAGTCTAACCAACCAGGCTATTGAATTCTAAAGATACATACCAGCCTTTCCCAACAACTGAAAAATGACTGGCAAAAAAAAGGACCTGATTTTTTTCCTTTTTTTTTTACAGTAGAGTATTTAAGGAGACAATGAAAAGCTCTTGGCATTGTTGCTAACCTTTCACCAAAACATATCTCCATGCATAGCATTCACATCATTATGTAAGACATTTGCAAATAAGTATAATGCTTTTGCCTTTGGGAAAACCCTCCTGCTCTAATGTATTCATGAAAGATGAATTAACAGTTCTTTAGGTATGATAAAAAGATTCAGAGCATTGATATTAAAAAAGCAAGATCATCATTTATTTTTTTTTAATCCTCAACTGCTAACTTGGCAGGTCTAGGTTTTATTTGCCCTAAAGCGCTTGTTCCCTCCTGATTGAACCTCTTTCTTTTTCCTTCTCCTGCTTCATTTAAGGTCACTGCCCACTCTCCCTCTCTGCTAAAGGCTGCTGGCCTTAACACTTCGGTCATACTTTCTGAAATCAAGGCCTTTGGCTGGCTTCAGATCCCTCCTAGGCTTTCTGTTTGCCTGCCCTTTGCCTTGTCATCAGGCAACCCTGTGACTACTACTATGATCTGAAGATCATAGGATATCTGTGATGCCCAACATCAATACACCAAGAGCTTGCCACTGATGTATCAATTGTCCTTGAACCTAATTTGCCATTTAATTGGAAGGTCATAGTTTAATCTATAGGGTTGGGCTTTCAAGGCATTTCATGTTTGGGTTATGGTATAATAATCGTTTTAAGTGAAATTGATGACTGTAAAAAAGAAAGGAAGGAAGAGAAAAGGGAAGGAAGGAAGGAAGGAAGGAAGGAAGGAAGGAAGGAAGGAAGGAAGGAAGGAAGGAAGGAAAGTAGGAAGGAAGGAAGGAAGGAAAAGGAAGGAAGGAAGAGAAAGAAAGAAAGAAAGAAAGAAAGAAAGAAAGAAAGAAAGAAAGAAAGAAAGAAAGAAAGAAAGGAAGGAAGGAAGGAAGGAAGGAAGGAAGGAAGGAAGGAAGGAAGGAAGGAAAGAAGGAAGGAAGGAAGGGAGGGAGGGAGGGAGGGAGGGAGGGAGGGAGGGAGGGAGGAAAGGAGGGAGGGAGGAAAGGAAGGAAGGAAAGAAGAAAGAAAGAAAGAAAGAAAAAAGAAAGAAAGAAAGAAGACAAGAAGGGAGATAATGTCTTCCCTGATAAAAAGAAACTTGTAAGTAACCAGAAAAAAATAGATCATTGAGTGAATAAAACCACCTTTCAATCAAGGTTTTAAAAGAAGGTTACTAAAATAAGGGGGCTGCTAGGTGGCACAGTGGATAGAGTGCCAGTCCTGAAGTCAGGAAGACTCATCTTTCTGAGTTCAAATATAGCCTCAGACATTTACTAGTTGTGTAACCTTGGGCAAGTCACTTAACCCTGTTGGCCTCAGTTTCCTCTTTCGTAAAATGCACTGGAGAAGGAAATGGAAAACCACTCTAGTATGCTTGCCAAGAAAGCCCCAAAAGCCCAAGAGAGCCCACAAAGAGTTGGACACAACTGAATAACAAACAAAAACTAAAATAAGAGGGACTTGGTTCATATTTTATTGTCTTAGAGTCACTGAGAAGGGTATCAAGTTTTTTCAGCACCAGGAAGAATATTATATCTATCTATGTATCTATCTATCTATCTATCTATCTATCTATCTATCTATCTATCTATCTATCTGTATATATACGTATATACGTATATATGTATTTATATAGTAGAAGGATATTAAAAAACTACTTTCTCTAGAATCATTAAGAAATAACTTTACTCTAAAAAACTGTTTCCAAAATCCTTAAATAATAGATCAAGGAGAGAGGAGCCTTTCTTGAGGAAATAGATTAAGGGTGGCACCCAATCTTTTGAGACAGAGCAATTATTTGTCTGGTTCACTGCCTTCCCACCAAGGTGAAATGACTGGGCTGGACCCTGTCCTTCTCCATTGAGAAATGATTAAAATATAGATGGAAGAGAGAAGGTCGCTTTACTCCAGAAAAAAGTGGAGGGGTCCAGGTGACTTGCTTAGTCTACCATTCTTGAATTTTAACCTAGACTGCATTTAAGATATCTTTTCTTGGTTCAGTGTTCCTTTAATACCTCAAATCATAGAGTATTTGGGTAGATTCATGGCAAAGAGACAGAGGACTATACCAGTTTGGATTCTCTCCAAGCTAGAAATGACTTCAATATATAATAATGATAATTTAAATAAAATCGTTTCTGTCAGACTTAACCCTAAAAACATTGTGGAGAAATGTTTTTATAGAGGAAACATTTAAAAGTTGATTTATAAATTAAGTCTCCTAGGTCCTCAGAACTTCAGTATCTCCAAACCTCTGGGCCTCAGCTTAAATACTCACAAAAGGTTATTTTGAGACTCAAATGAGACAATTATTAAAGTGCTTTATTTGTCATTTATTATTAATATTGTCAACAAATCAACATCTCTTAGGTAGGACAGGTGTAATATGTGACCAATAGGAGGTATAATGAGGAAACAAGATTTAGAGAAGTTTTAATGAGGTATTCAAGCTTGGCAAAACTGGTTCCTACTATGCAAATTCCAGAGCCAGAGAGAAAGCATAAAAATCCTTTTAGGCTGTTGTGTTATTTGGAGGCCAATGATACAAAACATTGTGGTTCCTTTTCAATACAGTTCTGCTTTAACTTATCAAATTTCCTAGTCTGGCAAAGGCAAAGAAGTGGGTCAAATTACCTTTACATTTATACCAGTGGTCAACATTTCTTCTGCTTCTTCCCCCAACTCATTCTAGGATTCTATACCTTGGTCCCATTCGGATTGGTTTACTTTTAAAACTTACAATAGTATACTTTTTAAAGTTAAAGTTCTCTTTAAAGGGAGAATTCACTGATGGAGTGGCCCTCAGTGATTCTGACATGGTTGAGATGTAACTATAAATTAATGGGATTCCATGAGTTGCCCATGAATATCACTTCATTTTTATAGTTTCTCCTTTTATAGGTCACTCATTACACCTATCCTACCTAACAGATGTTAATTAGCTTCCTATTTGCTCACAAGGACACTTTGAGGCACTAAATAACCCAGGGCTTTATGAACTTAAATTATAAAACAATCCTTTTAGATGATTCCTTCCTTCATGCATATTCTTCTTGGTGACAAGAAAAAAAATTGTAACATTCCTGTCAATGATTCTCAGATATTAACTTTTTTTAATTCCATATTTTATTATTTAATATTTTTTAGTTTTCAGCATTGATTTCCACAAGATTTTAAGTTACAAATCAGATATTAACTTTTTAAAAAATGAGATCTTTTAGCACTCACTTTTCTCTAGTTTAAACAATGTTTTAATTCACCTGCAGGGCATCTCTAATCTCTATCTGGGACATCCTCTATCTGGGAAGAAACTTTCTTCCCCTTTTATTTTGCCAATGTCTCTCAATTATTGATTTTACTTATTGGCCCATAATTTCAAACACAGTGACAATAGTCCTAAGATAAATGGATCATCTTCAATTTTTTAAAGTAGCAATAACAAATAAGTTCAAGAAAAATCTATACCCTCAGGACAAGATTATGGTGGATCTGAAGCTAGGCACACGTGGTCCTTATGTATTTCATTAGTTAAATTCAGTGGTCCTCAGACCCACAACTGAGGGTCTTGTAAGCTTTGTAGTGACATATAAATGTGAGTTATTTTTATTATTATTGAGTTTGGAGGCTCTGCCATCCTGCAACAACAAAATTAGGTAATCGTGGGTATGAAACTGAAGAAATCTGAACATTAATCAGCATGGGCCTCTGTTTCCTCACCTGTAAAATTAAGGGGTTGGACTGGTAGTCTCTGAAGTCTCTTCCAACTCTAGATTTGTGATTTTATGATTTATGATCCTACGAAACTATTTTGCAGTTTTCCATAAGTCTATGTCTGCAAAGTATAAAGTGGAGCTCTGGTAATTTTCTGATTTAATGTGATCATCAAAGATGACCAGATTGAGACTATTCAGGTGCACTGATTAAAAACTAATAATCAGGACTACATTATCCATTCTGGCTATCTTAACTGATAAAATTCACACATTTTCCAAGTTTCTGTTTCACTTTGTGTTATATAGGCTAAGCCTATAATCCATGATTCTGTTTTGCCTATTTTACTTTGCTTTTATACCCGTCAAGGAGGAGGGAGAATTCAACTTCATAAGTATATCCATGTAGGCAAATTTCAATGATGCAGGGTCATCATACGCAGAGTCTAGGGGTGGCAAGTCAATAGGCAAAAATCGTCATTTGCCCAGTAGGGGAACCCTGTGCTCTTGACTTTTGTCGTGGTGTGTTTATGGTCTAAAATACTGTCATTAAGTAGAATCCTAGAGTAAAGCTTTAACCTAGAGTAAAGATATAAGAAAAATAGTTGAGAACAAGACCTGTGGCTCCCTAGAAAAACCATTAAGTCGGGTTGAACCTATATCTGCCAAAGGCAGAGCTATATCTAATTACTGACTGTAAATCAGATGATAGCTTTGTCAGCTAAATTAATGCTGTCAGCCCAGTAAATGATATTCAAGAAGCTAAGCTCACTCCCTTCAAGTCCTTACACTAGTACTTCCAAAGTCTGCTTGTTGGCTGTGTTTTCCAAAATTCTAAATAGTATCCCAGGGACCTGCAAAGTTAGTGGCATAAGTGCCTTTGGCTTCCCACTAAAGTGAAACATGAGCACTGGAACAT
>JAQQSZ010005346.1:0-13896 GCA_028646595.1 Phalanger gymnotis
GGCTCTGCCCCCTTACCCTCTTATTTCTTTCTAAATTTAGAAGACTTTTATACCCTTCTAAGTATATATGTTGCCTCTTTAACCCATTTTCTATGAGAGTAAAGGTCCAGCACTACCATTTCTCCACCCCCACTAGTTTCTTCTGTATCAGCTTTTCCTTTCATGCCTCATATGTATAATTGCTCCCCTTTATCTCTCCCTACCCAGTTTTATTTTTTAGAATCACCCCATCGTACACAGCTCAGCCCAAGCCTTTCTTTCAAACTACCCAAATAATGATGACTGTCATAAGAGTACTAATAATATTTTCACAAATAAGAAGTTAGCAGTTTAACCATATTGAGTCCTTTAAAATTGGTCTTCAATATCTACCTTACATTTCTCCTGGATCTTATATGTTGAATTTTCCATTAAGTTCACAAGTACCTGAAAGTCTTTCAGATCATTAAATATCCATTTTTTTCATCCATGATTATACTTAACTTTGCTGGGTAAGTTATACTTGGTCATAACCTCCTTTTGTTTTCAAAATATAGTATTCCAAGACCTATGGTCTTTCAACGTTGTACCTGCTAGGTCTTGTGTAATCTTTATTCTAGCTCCATGATATTTAAATTTTTTTCCTGTTGCTTGCCATGTATTCTCTTTAACCCCGGAGCTTTAAAACTTGGCTATGATATTCCTGTAAGTTTTCTTCTGGAATCTCTTTTAGGTGTTGATCAGAGGATTTTTTTCTACTTCTGCTTTGCTTTCTTATTCTAGAACTTCAGGTCAATTAACCTTGAGAATTTCTTGTAATAGTGTATCAAGATTCTTTTTTTGATCATAACTTTCAGGTAGTCTGACTATTCTTAGTCTTTCCTTGATCTGTTTTCCAGATCAGTTGTTTTTCTAATGAAATGTTTGTTTCATATCCTCTTCTATTTTTTTCCTTCTTTTGCTTTTGTTTTATTATTTCTTGGCATCCTATAATGTCACTAGATTTCTCTTGCCCAATTCTAGTTTCCATGGAATTATTTTCTTCCTTAAGTTTTTGATTCTCTATTTCCAATTGGTTGACTTTCTTTTCATAATTTTCTTGGATTGCTCTTATTTTTTTCTAATTTTTCCTTGATCTCTCTTATTTGATTTTTTAAAGTCCTTTTTACATTCTTCCAAGAACTCTTTTGGGGCTTGGGACCATTTGACATTTCTCATTGAAAAAGGAGTGGCTTTTTTAGCTCCCCTATCTTCTGAATATGAACCCAGATCTTCTGTATCCCATGGTAGCTATCTATGATTGTATTTTTTTCTCCTTTGATTACTCATTTTAATTTTGTTTTTAGCAGCTATTATTATAATCAATTTCTAGTCCCAAGGTATAAGGAATGATGCCCCAGGCCTCAGATCCTTCTTACTGTTATTTTCTAAGTTCTGTCTCGGGACCCAAATTTTGGCACTCTTCTCTACCCCTAAGCCACAGTTAAGGCTACCAGACACACTGTACCACAAATGCTCTTGTTTCCTGTGGCCCCTCCCAAACTATAGCTATCCTCTCTGCCCTGGAACTGAAACCAGGAATTCTGCTCTCCTGCAAGTGCTCACAACCAGCAGGATCCCCACCCATCTGCTACCACACTAAGATCCCTTGGGTCCTCTAGGGAGACCTTCTACCATTTAAAGGACTTTAAATATGCTACTAGACAATCCTAAGGAGACTGGAATAGGCAGCTGGGGGAGGGGGCGTAAAAAGATAGCAAAAACAAAACAGATATACAACAAAAAATTTAATAGTCCCTGCAAGAGCAAGTAAAATAGCACTTTTTACTGTGTTTTCTTTTGGAGTGCTTCTCAGAACTAAGGCAATCAAGTGTCTTTGATTGAATCTTGCCTTTGTTTGTAGGAAGGCCCATACTCTTTTGCTAATTAGGTAACAAGAGGTATGAAGCCCTTGAGAGGTGTGACGCCCTCAGGACCTGAAAAAGAGCATATATATAAATATACACATATACATACACATATCTATATATATAGATAGATAGATAGATAGATAGATAGATGTATAGATATATAGATGTATAGATAGATATAGATATATCGATAGATAGATAGATGGATAGATATAGATATATCTATAGATAGATAGATATAGATATAGGTATAGATTAGATATAGATATAGATACTCTGAGAGTAGCTGTTAAGCTAGAACTCTCAGAACTGTGGGAGGAGAGGTTTTGCTTTGGGGACTCACTCACTGGAAGAGTGTCCTGTGATTTGACCAGATGAGACTCCAGATAGCCGTTCAGGAGCCCCCCATTTTGAAAAACCCAGATGTTGGTGCTTCTCTCCCTGGTAGCTATGTATATAATGTCTTGGTCAGATGGCTAGAAGTCTGTCTGTTGATTTGTGTTATTTCGCTCTGTTTATTTCTGCTTGTGTTTTCTCTGAAGGTCAGAATGTTGACTTTTTCCCCTGAACTAAGTGAATGATATATGCATGTTTAATTAATATAAGATTGTTAACCCCTTAAAGCTGCTTTCCTTAGAAAAGCAGATCAAAGAACCTGTGCTAATAGCCCTCCTGTGTGCTGGTGTTACTGGCCTTATATAGCCACAGTAGCAGCAAGCAGCATTGTTGGTTACAGTCCCCTAAAGGAGTGGCCGAAAAATGTGAAGTCCCAAATCTCAACAATCTGGTCCATATGGTGAATGTTGCCAAATTGTTGAAGTTGGTGCAAGTACATCACTTGTTGTAAGGCGGTGACAATGAGCAAAAGCAATGTCAGGGGCACCAGAGTCACAGAACAGATGATGATGCCTCCAGCATGGTCACAGATCCCTTTTTTAGGACCATCGAATTTATTGTTTGTTCATTTATCTATTTAATTTGGGGGGAGTAATATTTTGAGTTCTGAGTTTTCTCCCTTCTGCCCTCCCTCCCAATTCCATGTTAGAGAAGGCCAACATTTGATATAAATATATTTGTTGTCATTCATTTTTCAGTCTTGTCTGACTCTTCATGACCCTTTTGGGGTTTTCTTGTCAGAGATACTAGAGTGGTTTGCCATTTCCTTCTCCACCTCATTTTACAGATAAGGAAACTGAGGCAAACATGAGCAAGTGATTTGTCCAGGGTCACACAACTAGTAAGTGTCTGAGGCCAGATTCGAACTCGGGAAAATGAGTCTTCCTGACTTCAGACCCAGCTCTCTATCCTGTGCCACCTAGCTATCATTTTAGCCAATCTGATATATATATATATATATATATATATATATATATATATATATATATATATATATATATATATATCTGTGTGTGTGTGTGAACCCAAACAATACATACTTTCATATATCAGTTCTTTCTCTGGAGGTAGAGAGCATTTTCTTTCATAGGTCCTTTGCAGTTGATCTGAATGTTCATCTTACTCAGAATAGCTTAGTCATTCACAGTCTTTGAGCAATATTGTTGTTACTATATACAATGTTCTCCTGGTTCTAGTCATTTCACTCTTCATCATTTCCAGCAAATCTTTTCATGTTTTTTTTAAAACCAGCCTACTCATTATTTCTTTTTCTGCTCATCATTTCTTACAGTGCAGTCGCATTCAATCACAACCATATAGCACAACTTATTCACATTCTCCAATTAAAGGGCATCCCCTCAGTTTCCACTTCTTTGCCATCACAAAGAGAACTGCTATAAGTATTTTAGAAAACAGAGGTTCTTTTCCTTTTTCCCTGATCATCTTGGGAAAGAGACCTAATATTGGTATTCCTGGGTCAAAGGGTATACACAGTTTTATAACTTTTGGGCATAATTCCAAATTGCTCTTCAAAATGGCTGGATTGGTTCACAATTCCACCAATGATGTATTAGTGTCTTAATTTTTCCACACCCCCTCCAACATTTGTCATTTTCCCCTTCTATCATTTTAACCAGTCTAATAGATGTGAGATGGTACCTCAGAATTGTTTTAATTTACATAGTCACAGATTCTTTTTCATATTAGGGCCATCTGTAACACAAAGGCTAAGGGGTAGTGAGCCTCTTATATACAACTTGTCTTGGCATCCAACTTGTTCCAGAGGCTTTCCCAAATTACCACCCACACAGTACTCCTTGGCTCACTCATGAGAACCTTCCCCTCCCTGAAAGCCACACGAATAAATGAATGAACCAATGAATGAATGAAGCATTTATTAAGTGCTTACTATGTGCAAAGCATTGTGAAAGCACTGGGGATACAAATAGAAAAGACAGTCCCTGCTCTCAAGGAGTTCATATTCTAATGAGAGAGCACAAACTGAAAGTTTCAGATCTAAGTTAGATGAAAAAATCTAATGGTCCTTAGGATGCAGCGAGAAAGCTGATGGTAATGCTCCTTTAATGTCATTATTTAATGCCACTATTCCCGTAACTGTTGGGTTCGGAGTCCTGGGCTGTATCCACCATGCACCCTAAGGATCTTGAGATAGTAGTCAAGGTGATGGCACATACTGCTGCTTCCTGTCTCTCTTTAACTTGCTGCTTCCTGTTTGACTTGCTGTCTTGAGTAGGATGGACTGCCTGCCCCCGCCCCCCACCCATATGGCAGTAGGTTAACCTTTGGTGGGGATGGCTTGCCCCTTCTCCACAGGAGTTGTGAGGGCTGGGCTGGAAGCAGGAATGGTGATCTGGAGAGTATACCAGGGCAATGACATCAAATCTTTGCTCCCATAAGGGCCCCTGCAAAGGGGCTTCGCCCTTCTTCCATAGGAGCTAAAAAAGAACTCTCCCTCCGATTCCTTTATCTGTATCCAAGGAATCAGAATTATCACCAAGTTTACTAAAGAATCCCCTTTCTTCCAAGTAAATACACATTAACTACAATTATATAGTGATAATTTCATTTCCCCAATGCTGTTAGCAAACAAGACACCTGCCAACAATACCAATCTCTGGTCCTCTGAGCCCTTTCAGGGAAGGAGCTGTTTTGAGTCAACTCAGAACAAAGGAAGCCTGCCAATTGAGGGACACCTGATATGTTTCCCCAGGCCATACGGAGTGCTCTGAGAAGAAAGGACCTGAAGGCCCAGGAGAATTGGTGCAAAGGAAAGAATAAAGAAGGGCTGGAAAAGGTCAGCTGCAACTATTTCCAAAAGCAATCCATTGTTATCAGGTAGACATTCTGGAGACTGGATCCAAGAAACTGCTGGACCACAAAGCCCTAGCCTTCCCAAGGGTGGCACTCATTTGTCATAGACATGGCTCCTAAAAGATTGGATACCTGACCGAGGCAGTAACATACATGATGATGCAGCTGTTGGTTAGGAGGGGCAAACTTCTTGTCCTGAGATAGGGTAAGAGCATTATTGTTCATCCTTCATTTTCAAAGAGAGCTGATGACATCATGGAGTGATGCCTTGACTCTTTCGTAAATTGGATTTAAGTGAGTCAGAGTTGCACAAAGTTATCGGCCTCACTCTCTCTTCTAAAGTCATTGAAGTCCAGGGCAAGACAAAAGTTAAGAGGACTGGTTGTGGTCCGGGATTCAGTGGATGACCCTGGCATCTTCAATGTCTGACCAAGCTCTAAGTGCTCCACAGAGTCTGCCTCACTGTGATGGAGTACCATTGTGCTATAAAAAGGACAAACAGGATAATTTCAGAAACCTTGGAAAGACTTACTTGAACTGATGCAGAGTGAAGTGAACAGAACCAGGAAAATATGTATACAGTAATAGCAATATTGTATGATGATGTGAAGGACTTAGCTATTCTCAGCAATACAATGATCCAAAATAATTCCCAAGGACTCATGATGAAAATGCTATGCACTTCCAGGGAAAGAACTGATGGAATCTGAATTCAGATCAAAGCATACTATTTTTCACTTTTTTTATTTTTTCATGCATTTTATCTATGTTTCCTTTTACAACAGGACTAATATAGAAATATGTTTTGCATGATCGCACATGTATAATCTATATGAAATTGCTTACCATTTCAGAGAAGATGTAGGGAAGGATGTAGGGAGAGAATTTGGAACTCAAAAATTTTTAAAATAAACATTAAAAATTGTTTTTTCATGCAATCAAGAAAAAAATATTCCAAAAAGCAAGTAAAACATAAAAGAGAAATCATAAGGGATTAAATGAGGTTAAATTGTTATTAGGGCAATTAGAAGTTTTGTACATAGAAAGAGGGTGTGGGGATTATGTTGGGATGATGTAAAAAAATGGAGAGGTGAGAAAGAAGGATGCTGTGGGATTAGGGGCAAGGAAAAGAAGAATGAGGAAAATTACCTTACATAAAAAAGGTACACAAGAAAGAACTTTTACAGTGGAAGGGAAAATGGGGGGAGCAACATTTGAATTTCACTCACATCTAAATTAGTTCAAAGAGAGAAAGACATATGTACATACTCAATTGGTAATAGATATCTATCTTACACAACAGGGAAGTAGAAGGGGAAGCGAATAAGAGAAAGGGGAAGGGGTGATAAAAGGGAAGGCAAATAAAAGAAAATAGGAGTCAGAAGCAAAACAGTTGGATAAAAAAGAGAGAGAAAGAAGGATAAACAGAAGAAAATAGGATTCTGGGAAATGCACAGTTAAAATCATAACTGTAAAAGAGAATGAGATGAACTTACCCATAAAAAAGAGCTAATAGCAGAATGGATTAGAAACCAGAATCCAACAATATACTGTTCACAAGAAAAACACTTGAAATAGAGATAAACAGAGTTAAAATAAAGGGCATGAGCAGAGTCTATTATGCTTCAGCTTAAGTAAAAAAGGCAGAGGTAGCAATCATGATCTCAGGAAAAGTAAAAGCAAAAATAGACTTAATTAAGAAGAATAAGCAGGAAAACTACATATTGCTAAAAGGCACCACAGATAATAAAGTAATATCAGTACTAAACATAGATACACCAAATGGCATGGTATTCAAATTCTTAAACAAAAAGTTAAATGAATTATAGGAGGAAATAGGCAGTAAAACAATACTAGTGGCGAACCTTAACTTTCCCCTCTCAGAGATTGATAAATCTAACCATAAAATCAATGAGAAAGAAGTTAAGGAGATAGATAGGATCTTAGAAAAGTTAGATATTGTAGACTTCTGGAGAAAAATGTATGAGAAGAGAAAAGAGTATACCTTTTTTTAACCTGTACATAGCACCTTCACAAAAACTGACCTTGTATTGGGGCATAAAAACCTCACAGACCGAATGCAGAGAAGCAGAAATATTAAATGCATCCTTTTCAGACCATTATGCAATAAAAAATACATTCAACAAAGGGCTATGGAAGCATAGATTAAAAATTAATTGGAAACTAAATAATCTAATCCTAAAGAATGAATGGGTCAAGCAATAGAAACTTTCAATAATTTCATTAAAGAGAATGAAAGCAATGAGACAACATATCAAAATTTATAAAATGCAGCCGAAGTAGTACTTAGGGGAAAATTTATATCTCTAAATATGTACATATGTCAATAAAAGAGAAAACAAGCAGATTAATGAATTGGCCATGCAACTAAAAAACCAGAAAAAGAATAAATTAAAAATTCCCAATTAAAAACCAATATGGAGATCTTGAAAAAACTAAAGAGAAATTAATAAAATTAAAATTTGAAAAAATTAAACTAATAAAACTAGGAGCTAGTTTTATGAAAAAGAAACCAATAAAATAGATAAACCATTGATTAATTCGATTTTTCAAAAAAAGAAAAAAACCCAAATTACTAGTATTAAAAATGAAGAGTGAACACACCACCAATAAAAATGAAATTAAAGTATTTATTAGGAGTTATTTTGCCCAATTATATGCCAGTAATACTGGCAATATAAATGAAATGGATAAATACTTATAGAAGTAGTAACTGCCCAGATTAACAGAAGAGGAAATAGAATACTTAAAAATCCTATTTTAGAAAAGGAAATTGAACAAGCCATAGATGAGCTCCTTAAGAAAAAAAATCCCCAAGACAGATGGATTTACAAGTGAATTCTACCAAACATTTAAAGAACAATTAATACTAATACTATAGAAACTATTTGAAAAAATAGGTAAAGAAGGACCACTACTTAATTCCTTTTATCACACAAATAAAGGTTTGATACATAAATCAGGGAGAGCAAAAACAGAGAAAGAAAACTATAAACCAATTAACTCAATGAATGTCAATGCAAAAATTTTAAATAAAATGCTGGAAAGGAGATTACAGCAAAATATCATCAAGATCATACACTATGATTAGGTAGGACTTTTACCAGAAATTCAGCACTGGTTCAATATTAAGAAAATTATCAACATAATTGTCCATATCAATAACAAAAAGAACAAAAATCATATGATTGTAACAATAGATGCAGAAAAAACTTTTGACAAAATACAACATCCATTCCTAATAAAAACACTAGAAATCATAGGAGTAAATGGAACCTTTCTTACAATGAGAAGTAATAAGTATCTAAAACCAAGCTCAAGCATTATCTGTAACAGGATAAGCTAGAAACCTTCCCAATAAGATCAGGAGTGAAGCAAGGATATCAGTTATCATCACCATTATTCAATATTTTACTAGAAATGCTAGCTATAGCAATAAGACAAGAAAAAGAAATTTAAGGAATAAAAATAAGCAATGAGGAAACAAAACTATCGCTCTTCGTAGATGATATAATGGTATATTTAGAGAACCCTAAAGAATCAACTGAAAAAGCAGATGAAATAATTAACAACTTTAGCCAAGTAGCAAGATATGAAATAAACCCATATAAATCATCAGCATTTCTATATATTACCAACAAAATCCAGCAGAAAGAGATAAGAAAAGAAATTCCTTTTAAAATAACTGCAGAATTATTGGTGGAGTTGTGAACTGATCCAACCATTCTGGAGAGCAATTTGGAACAATGCCCAAAGGGCAACCAAACTGTACATATCTTTTGGTCTAGCAATACCACCAACTAGGTCAATATCCCAAAGACATCATAAAAAAGGGAAAAGGACCTACACGTGCAAAAATATTTGTTGCAGCTCTTTTGTGGTGGCAAAGAATTGGAAATTGAGAGCATGCCCATTAACTGAAGAAAGGCTGAACAAGTTGTGGTATATGAATGTAATGGAATGCTATTGTGCTATAAGAAATGATGATTTCAGAAAAAAAACTGGAAAGACTTACATGAACTGATGCTGGGTGAAGTAAACAGAACCAGAAGAATGTTCTACACAGAAACAGCAACATTGTATGATGATCAGCTATGATTGACTTAGCTCTTCTAAGAAATGCAATGATAATTACAGAAGACTCATGAAGGAAAATGCTATCCATGACCAGAGAAAGAACTGTTGGAGTCTGAAAGCAGATCAAAGCATACCATTTTTACTTTATTTTTTATAGTTTTTTATTTTTGTTCTGTTTCTTCTTTTATCACATAACTAATATGGAAATATATTTTACATAATTGTGTATTTCATATACACACACAAATCTATATATATATATATATATAGCCCCTATCAAATTACTTACTGTCCCAGGGAGAAGGGAGAGGAAGGAGAAAAATTTGGAACTCAAAATCCTATAAAAATTAATATTAAAAATTGTCTTTACACATGTAATTAGAAAAAATTTAAATACTATTTTAAATAAAATAACTGTGAACACTATAAAATACTTGGGAGTCTATTCCCCCCCCCCAAGACAAATCCAGGGACTATATGAACACAATTACAAAACACTTCGTACAAATAAAGACAGATCTAAATGATATTAATTGCATGAGTAGGCTGCGCCAATATAATAAAAATGAAAATTCTACCTAATTTACTTATTTCATGCCATACCAATCAAATCACCAAAGAATTCATTCATAGAGTTAGAAAAAATTAATAATAAATTCATCTGGAAGAACAAACGATAAAGAATATCAGGGGTATCAATAAAAAAAGATCTGAGGGAAGGTGGCCTAGCAGTATCAGATTCCAAACTATATTACAAAGGCATAATCATCAAAACAATATTGATGGAGACAGGCTGAACACCATTAAGCTTAGGTGGGTGTTTTTTTTTTAATTTATTTTTAATATGTTTAGTTTTCAGCATTGATTTTCACAGGCGTTTGAAATTACAAATTTTCTCCCCATTTCCACCCCCCCATTCCAAGATGGCGTACACTCTGGTTGCCCTGTTCCCCAGTCTGCCCTCCCCTCCGTCACCTCATTCCCCTCCCATCCCCCTTTCCCTTCCTTTCTTGTAGGGAAAGATAAATCTCTATGCCCCATTGCCTCTAGGTAGGTGTTTTAACTGGTCAAAGAAGCCCAGCTGGGCAGGAATAGCTACCCTGTGCACAACAAGGCATCAGTATCCCATTCCCTAGCAGCACTTCTTAAACTATGGGTTGTGACCCCATATAGGGGTAACTGAATATGGGGGGATTGAGAAAAATTTGGCAATAGCAAAAGGTTTCTGAACATGGAATAATCGAAAATTAATTCAAAATCAAACACATAACGAATCCAATCTGGCAGCACATGCCTGTGTTACATCCCACCACTTCACAGCAGCCTTGGTTCTGAACATACCACATGCACACTTTGTATTGCATATACCATTACACCACACAATGCCAACAAATACTGTCAGAAACACCTTGGCTCAGATTCAAAACTACTGTATGTTATGAATTGCAGTGCTTTTACTATACATACAAAATTTTCTGCTTTTACAGAAGCATAATAGTTTAATTACAGAAAGTAAAGACATTTAATATTTTTCTACCATCATTCCTCAGCATGTAATATCAAACTGGTATATCTTTGGATTGCATTGTGTTAGAATGTTTGATTTTCAAAATTGATGCTATCTCCTTTTTTAAACAGAAACCTAAGTGTTTAATTGCATCAAGTATGTGTATGTAAATGTGAACATTAATTTTTTAAACTAAGCACAAATGAATGTAATTTCATACACTAAAACTAGTATTTGAGAAATTATTAGCAATATTTATTTATATTTTAGGACAAAAATATTTTTTGGTTATGGCTAAGTGGCTAAATTTTGACAGAAGAGATAAAATATGATGACAATACAGCAGAGTCTTCACTACCAGGCTGTAGTATATCTAAATTGACAAGGAAAAGAAAATATGTCAAATCATTTTTGCAATATGGATTTACTTCTAATGATGATGATGGTATGGAAAAACCTCTTTGCTTAATTTGAAATGAAGTTTTGGCTGTGGAGAGCATGAAATCAGTCAAACTAAAACAACATCTTAATATCAAGCATGCAATGAGCTGCAATAAACCAAAGGAATATTTTGAATGACTTTTAAAATCTTCAAACAAAGAAAAACAACATTTTGAGAAATTTGTAACTGCCAACGAAAAGTACTTGTAGCTTACTAAATTTCTTATTTAATTGGAAAAACTAAAAAGGCCTTCATAATAGGAAAAGATCTTGTGTTAACCACTGCTATTAAAATGTCAGAAATAGTTCATGGGAAAAAGTATGGGGGTAAAATTCATAAAATTCCTTTATTGAATGTTTCCAAAAGAGTTTCTGAAATTAGTATGACCAATTCCAGCAACTCGTTACCAGGCTTAAGAGCAGCCCAAAGTTTACAATTCAGTTAGATGAAACAACTGATAGTTCTAACATGGCACAGTTGTTACTTTATGAAGGAAGCAAAAATGAAGAATTGTTGTTTTGTCACCCTTTCGAAGGACACACAAGAAGGGAAGATACATATCTTAAAGTTGATGAATATTTCATCAACAAAATGAAAGCTTACAGTGGAAAAATTGCATTGGAATATGTAGAGACAGTGATGGAGCAGTGATGGGCAAGAATGTTGAATTTGAAGCAAGAGTTAAAGCTGATGGCAATTAACATACCACTTTTACTCACTGCATGATCCATTGACAGGCACTCATAACCAAAAAATTACCACCAGAGTCAGATGTTGTGCTATCAAAATCATTAACTTTATTAAAAGCTGTGTCCTTAACGGTTGTTTTCAAACCTTTGGAAAGACATGGACTCTGATTACAAAAGCAAACTACTACATGCAGAGGTAAGGTGGCTCTCAAGAGGGCAAAGTTAAAACAGATTATTGAAATTGAAAGATGAAGTCGTTATATTTTTGACTGAGCAAGAAATCTGATTTTGTTCATTTTTTTCATAATGACTTATGTCTTTCAAAACTGGGTTGTCAGATATTTTTGAAAAACTCAATGATTTAAACATGTTTCTTCAAGGAAGAAACTGTAGCATATTTATGTTAAAAGATAAAATTGAAAGTTTTACTAAAAAAGTTAACATATGGAAGAATAGGGTGGGAAATAATGGTTCTTTAGAAATGTTTGCAGCTACAGATGATTTTATAATTGAAAACAACCTTTCCAATGAATTGTAAGAGTTACAATTGATCATTTGAAGTACCTGGAGACACAGTTTCAGAAACACTTCCTTTAAAATTTTGACTCTAAAAAAGTAAGTTGGTTTCATAAGCCATACTCAATTAAAATAAAAATATCAGTCATTTGCCATTAAAAGTTCAAGAAGAATTTGCCAAGTTATCAAGCAACATAGGTTTAAAACTTGAGTTTCCTTAAAAAAAAAACATTAAATGAATTTTGGGTTGGGATTAGGACAGAATTTACAACAATTTCTGAAATGTCTCTAAACATCCTTGTGCCATTTTGTGCTACATATTTATGCAAAATGGCACTCTCAGCACTGGTGATTATAAAATCGAAATATTGATCAACTCTGAAAAACATCAAAGATGCTCTACATCCTGCAGTATCAAATATTCTGCCAAGATTTAATTCTTTATGTAAAAATAAACAAGCACATTCATCTCACTAGTCTGCATATTTGCTTTCATCTTTAATAAATGGTAAAATTATATGTGTGTGTATATACATATATACGCACCAAAGAATTGTTTTAAAATAAATTTGTGATTTCTTATCAGTAAATGTTTGATTTGTATACCTATTTTATACATAGGGGTTGCATAAAAATTTCTGGGGCAAAAAGGGGTCATAAGTGGAAAAAATTTAAGAAGCCCTGCCCTAGAGTATTCCCTGTCACTTGGTTAGTGGACTCTGAAATTTCTTGAATGCCTCTCTTGTAGTAGATGGACCCATCAGTGAACCAGGCAAAATAGTATTCATCAGGAGCCAGGTGCTTATAGATAGCCTTATATAGGCCCATTGAAATAAAGGAGGAGGCAGATTCCAGGGCCTGGCCTGGAGTCCTCAGTCTCTGGCATAGTCACTACTTGTTTGTGAAGGGTGCAAATACTAAGTGGGCCTAAGCAATTGTGATTTTGCATTTGCCATTTCCATTTAACAAAAGAAGTTTCCTTTATTCTGTCTATCTTGTTAGAGGGCCATTTTACCTGGCCCTGTGTTTTCTTAGGGTAGATTTTCTACCATTTGTCACACATATAAGATGCCAGCTAAGGTAGGGTATCAATCATTGTGATCTCATCTGGCACCATCAAAATTATGCCATCAATGTAGTATTGTATATCAATGACCTCTGGAAAGGAAACCTCCTTCATTCTTTACCCACCATAATATGCTGAAGAATAGTGAAATAATATGAGGAAGGATAGTGAAATTCCTTCCCAGGTGAAAGCAAAATGCTCTTGAGTAGTCCCAAGTCACAAGAATAGAGAAACAAGCATTGGTGAAATCATAACCTGAACTACCTACTTTATGATACTAAAAAGGCCAGGGATAGCTGTAAAGATGGACATGATGGGGGCGGAGCCAAGATGGCCGCATGAAAACAGCATCTTGCCGGAGCTCTCTCACAAGTTCTGTTGGATTCCTATAAAAAAGTGAATCTGAGCAGATTTGAGAGAGTTAGAAATTGCGAGCACTCTGACTGGGGCAAATTTCCCAG
>JAQQSZ010005347.1:0-13896 GCA_028646595.1 Phalanger gymnotis
CCCCCTCATCTCTCACCTTTGTGCCCAGGCCCAGACACACGCCTCCTGCGCTTTACTACAAGAGCTACTGTTGACAAGCCCTACCCACCCCACCCTGGTTTTCAGCACTCTCTCCCATTTGAAAGGATTTTCTTACACCTGGTCCAGTTCTGGTATTTATGGTTACCTGTATACACAGGATTCTAGTTCGAGAGCCAGAAGGGACCTGGAGGACATCTAATCAGTCTGCCCCAAAGCATTTATTAAGCACTTACTGTATACAAGGCACTGTGCTAAGTGCTGGAGATACAAAGGAAGGCTAAAAATGGGGGTCCCAGGCCTCCAAGAGCTCACATCTGTTCAATGGCCATGTGCTTGAAAAACATGCAAATTTGGGAAGGAAAGCTTCTTTCCACTCCAGAGAAACAATGTAAACAGTCAATCAATAATAAGCATTTATTAAGTCCTTCTATGCATCGAACCTTGAGCCAAATGCTAGGGACAGAAAGAAACACAGAAGCAGAACCTGCCCTTGGGGAGGTTAGATTCCAGGGAAAGACCATAAAATACAAATGAAATCAATACCAAAGGAATTCCAGGAAATGAGAGGGAGCCTACAAAGGGGAATGAAAAGGTGGCACTTGCGCTAAGTCTGGAAGGAATAAGAGGTCAGAGGTGAAGAAGGAGCACATGCCAGGAGGAGGGGACAGCCTGAGCAAAGGCCTGGAGATGGGAGATTGAATGCCAAACTTGGAATACAGCGAAAAGGCCAGTTTGGCTGTAAAGCCAAATGAGTGAAGGCCAGCAACGGGCAGTTAGACTGGAAAAGATTGCAGGGCTGGGCTATGGTGGGATTTAAATGCAAAGCCATCGCCCAGTTTAGGTGTTGAGTAAATGCTCACAGAATGGAGGAAAGGCAAGCCGAAGGCCAGAGAGGGAGAAGACTTGTCACAGGTGAATGGCAGAGCAGGGGTTAGAACCTGTGGGGCTCCTGTCTTATCTTGGTCCACAAGGCCTCTCAAGATTAGACAGCCCTCATATGTTATAGAAAGAAAGGGTCATCACAGGATGATTAGTCACAGACACTAACCCAGAAGGGCCTTTAGAGGCCATTGGTTCAATTCCCTCATTTTATAAAGGCCCAGAGAAGAAGTAACAGACAGGGTCCCACAGGGTCTGATAAAAAGCATCTGGGGCAGGATTTGAACCCAGGCCTTCCTGCCTCCAAATCCTATGCTCTATTTATAGCAGTCCTTGCCTCCATTAGAGCTGGCTCAAGCCCCCCCATCTTCCCAAATGAATATTTCTATCCGCTGAGGGCTGGGGGAGACTGCCGCTCCTGCCTGGCCTCCTCCATTGGGCCCTCTCACCTTGGTCTCTGTCCTCCTGGTGGTCCCATCCTCAGATGTGACGATGGACACATGGGATGTGGGTGTGCCTGGGTCTTCCTCCACCGTCACCGTCTCCTCGACCATCTCCTGGGGCTCCTGCATCATTGCCAGGGACGTCTGATTGCCTGGACTTTGTTCCTAGGATACAGAGAAGGGATAGGTGCTCAGAGGCTGCTGTGCCCGGATACCACAGGGAACAACTGACCCCACACAGCTCCTCCACTGCCACCCCCCTCCCCAAACACAAGTGCACAAGCTTGGCCATGGCTGCCAGCCAGTCATCTCCTTTAGGACACAGCCACAGCCAATCAGGGAGCATTCTCCCAGGAGAATGGAAGCTCCCTAAGGGCAGAGACAGTTCCACTTTTTGTCTTTGTCCCTTCTATGCCCTTCACAGTGGCTAGCACACAGTAGGTGCTTAATAATGTGCCTCCTTCCTATCTTTCTAGTCTTCTCACACACTAGTCCCCTGCATGCTCTCTGTTAATAAACCAGTCAACAAGCATTTATTAAGTGACTACTATGTGCCAGGAACAGTAAGTGCCACCATTGTGGCCTTGTTGCCGTTCCTCACCCACGTGGTTCTGCCTCTTCTCTTTGTGTCTTCGTGTTGGCCATCTGCCATGACCGGAAGAGTCTCCCTCCTCACTTCCCCCTCCAAGAGTCCTCAGTTCCCTCCAGGGCCCTTGCTGGGGCCTTCCTGGGTCATCGTGCCAGATGTATCTTGTATGAACCTAGTTATCTAATGTGGTCTCCCGTGTCAGGATGGGAGGGCAGGGTCTGTTCTCATCTTTCTCTGTCTCCTCACGACATTGGGAAGTGCCCGGTCCACAATAGGCACTTAATAATTGCTATTTGATTGACTGGTTTAGTCAATAATGAAATATAAAGTCCTCAAGGACACAGATCGTTAGGTGTCTTTGGTCTCCCAGGGTCTGGTGTATACCCCAGGTGCTTACTGGCGCACGTTGAATTAAATCCACTTAGTTATTGCCCAGTATTCGGCCCCAGACCATAACCCAGCCTACGTCACCCTCGCTCTCATTGGCGGGGGTGGGGGTCCCAAGGCAGTCCATTACCCTGGGCATAGGAGGTGGGCTTTCCTGCCACCCAGCCTCCCCACCATGTACAGGCTATCAAACCCCATCCTGGGGCTAAGGAGACCAAGGCTCATCTTTCTTGCAGAAGGCGGCCTTCAGATACTTCAACATGGCTACCGAGTCCCTGGAGTCTCCTCGGCTTCAGCTTCACCGGCATCAGCTCATGCCCACCCAGTCATTGCCAAGCCCCTCCCCATGCTTGGTGGTGTCTTTGCTGGAGTCAAGTATCCAGAACGGGATGGATGCCTTCCTCTAGTAGGAGGAAGCACCCTGAGGGCAGGGCCTTGGCTCCCTCTCTTCTACCTCTGGGGGTGAGCACAGAACCTTGTACCTGATGGTGCCTAATAAATGCCTGTCAATCAATCAGTGAGCATTTATCAAGCACCTATTGTATGCCAGGCTCTGTGATAAGTGCTGGGAATAATAGATAAAAATAAAACATCCCCTGCCTTCAAGGGGCTTATCATCTGCTTATAAACATACACACACTATACACATATGTGTGTATAAATGTGTATATACACACATACACACACAATATATGTATATAAATACATATATATGTATATAAATACACACACACACACATATATATACATGTATATAAACAAACACGTACACACACACAATTACGAACAGAATTGTTGATGTGAAATGAGAGGGCAGAATGGTGGCGATGCTGAGGGCTGCCCTCCCCAAGTCAGGATATGAAAGGCTTCTGTTTGAGCCCTCACTGGCATCTGTACCTGGCCCCTTCCCAGGACCAGCCCTTGAACGTTGGGCCAGTTTACTCAGGATCAGTCTGGTTTGCCCCCTAGCTTCTGCCCTGCTCCCTAGGCTCCTGGCACCCTTAGGAAGTGAACAGCAGGCCCTGGACAGCCCACCAGGGAGCCGCCCTCTCCCCACCAATTCCCTCCCCCACTGTTAGGGCTGGCCGTCACCTGCCGCCAAAGGGGCACAGGTTGTGGAGGAGGTACTGGCCAATGGTCGCGTGGTCGAGGGTTGGCCTTCGTTCTGTCCTTAGATTTTCAGGGGACATCCAGCCCCCACCGCCTTCCTGTCTGGGGCAGCTCTCACTGTCTGCACACCAGGCCTGCATTTACAGCTCATTCTCTACCTTGTGCTTGGCCCCAGAGCAGAGAAAAAGGCTCGTCCATTTGCACAGAACAGTTCTTCAGCTCCTCGAACACAGATCCTGGCCCCCGACCCAGCCTTCTCTTCTCCAGATTCTACACCCTTCTTGTGTGACTGATGCTCATATGGCACACTCCCTGCTTTCCTGTCCATCCTCCTCCCAGCATGCTCTAGGATTCCAACATCCTTCACACACTGGGGCACTCAGGGCTGGACACAAGACTCCAGCTGAGCTCTGAGCCAGAAGGCAGCTGGGCACTCTGGTCCCTCAGCCTTCTGAAATATAGTCTGCAATAGCATTACCAACCACCTCATACTGCCAGGCCCTAAACTTGTAGTCCTTGGACCTGAATTTGAATTCTGACTCGGCTATGAACTAGCCATGCATCTGTAGGCAAATAATTTCACCTATTTGGGTTTGTTTTCTCATCTGTAAAAAGAGAGGGGTTGGGGCCAATGGCCTCCAAGGTCCCTTCCAGCTATAAATCGATGACCTTATTTAAAAAAAATATTTTGTACATTGCCTAACCCAGAGTAGGCACTTAATGCACTCTTGGTGACTGACAGACTCTATGCTCAAGGAGCATGGGGGCTGCCCCCACACAGCCCCAATCCAGAGGAGGGGCTCGATAAACCTGCAAGGTGTGGGACGGCCCCTTCCTAGGCTGTAAGCTCCTCGAGGGGAGGGACCATGGCGGATCTGACATGCATATGCCAGCCCAGCCTGGGATCCTACACTAGAGAGGTGATGGACGGACAGATGGATGGAGGGATGAACAGACGGATGGATGGATGGAAGGACGGACGGACGGATGGATGGACGGAAGGACGGACGGGCGGAAGGGCGGAAGGATGGACGGAAGGATGGATGGATGGATGGACGGATGGTTGGAGGGATGAACAGATAGATGGGAAGGTGGACATTAGATTAGATTAGATAGAGGAACAGATGACTGGACAGATGGAGCGACAGATAAATGGAAACAGATAGATATATAAGAAAGATAAGAGACAGTTGGATGGACAGAAAGACAGATAGACAGATAGATAGCTTGGTGGCCAGACAGACAGATAAATGGAGACAGATAGGTGGATAGATAGGTAAGAGAGATGGCTGGATGACTGGATGGAGAGACAGACAGATGGACAGATAGATGTATTGAGACAGAGATAGATAAGAGACAGGTGGCTAGACCAACATAGACAAATAGAGATATAGAAGGATGAACAGATATATGGGCAAAGATAAACAAACAGACCGATGGATGGAGAGACAGACAGAAAACTGAAAGGATGGATTATGTTTAATTAAAGAGAATGATAGCCAGGGATGAGAGGAGGCAAGGAGACGGCCTCAGCAGGGGGCAGAGTCTGGCAGATTGGGTTGAAATAAGATGAGATTCCAGACTAGGTGGAGCCTCGGGTCTTTTCTTGGCCACAGGGAAGGAGAGGGAGGGGCAGCCCTCCCAGGTGTGGCCCTAATCTGGGAAGGATGACAGCAAAGGCCAGTCTCAGATCTGTGCCTCAGGGGCCTCCGGGTCAGGCTATTTTCTACCCAGACAGTCCGGAAGCCCGGGGGAGAATGGCAAACATCTCCGGTCATGCTCACATTGGCAGCCATGCCCCTGCTGGGTGAGCCTTCCCACCTACAATGCCAGAGGCTAGAAGGGACCTCAGGGACCAAGAAGTCCCCCCTGTATCTGAGAAAGAACCCTCTCGGTAACTCCCAACAAGTGGGCATCCACTCTGCTTGGACACCTCCAGTAAACCAAGAGAACCATGAATGAAAGTGCAACAACAATGTACATGAAAACCACCCAGAAGGCAGTGCCCAAGACCGGTGCCTGGAACTGATGAAAAACACCTCACTCTCTCAGGAGAGGCGGGGGGCTGCTGGTGCTGAATGCTGAATACACACCGGCAGCGGGGGCAGCCGGCTTTGCTTCTCTTTGTCGCAAAGGAAGGTTTTAGGAGAACGCTCAGTGCGAGATCGTGTTGGGAAGTGATGCTAATATAAAAAATTCAGAGGTCTCAAACAAGCAGTTTCTTTTTGAATCACAGAGATGAGAGTGGCCAGCAGGTGTGGCTTTAAGATCTGCTTTGCATAAGATGACTTGTTTGTCCCTTACAACAACTCTGGGAATTGGGGATATTCTTGTTCTCATTCCACAGACAGGGAGACTGAGGCAGACAGCAGCGCCGTGACTTGCTCAGGGTCACAGTGTCTGCGGCAAAATTCAAACTCGGGACTCCCTCCCTCTGTCATCCAAGGCGTCACCTCTCAAGCCTACAACTTCCACTTCTGACGCGTCTCACTGACTGATGCTTCTTGACATGAAGCCCAAATGTGAGTAGGCTGGAGGCATAGATGGATAGAATGCTGGATGTGGATCCAGGGAGACCTGAGTTCAAATCCTCACACCAGCTGTGAGGCCTTGGGCCTCTGGCTGCCTCAGTTTCCCCAAATGGAGATCATAATAGCCCCCACCTCATAGGGTTATTGTAAGGCTCCAATGAGATAACAAATGTTTTGTGAGCCTTCAATGCTCTATCAGTGCGACCATTGTTATCTGCCTCTTTGTAAGCTTCCTGCCTGGCTCAGACCAAGGCTGATCCCAAGTCAATTCTCCTTTATATGCCTCAGTCTCTTCATCTGTAAAGTGGGAGGATGGACAAGCTGTCCTCAGAGATTTCCCCCTCCAGCTCTCAATCTGTGATTCCACGATTTGCCCTCAAGGCAGCCTCTCAAATACTCAAACACAGTCCTCACATCCCTCCCTGGGGCCACCCCTTGTTCCTTCAGACCACCCTCTGGTTGGATTCCATTGCCCCCAGGACTTAGCTTGGCCATATACCAAGAGAACCGGGGTCTCCTTTCATCCTCCAGGGAAAAACAAGTCCACCTCAGAAGACGGCAGAGGGCAGATCACAGGACTGGGCCCCGGGGGGACCTCAGAGAGGACAGTCCAGAAGAGGAAACAGGCTCACGTGACTTGCCCAAGGTCACACAGCTAGTAAGCAGGATTCGAACTCTGCTCTTCCTTCATATCAATTCAATGCTCCATCTCTTGATGTCCAGGCTCAGGAAAGGCAGTTCACTCACACCCAATGTACAGGGCCCTACATTTAGAGTTCATGCCCCTGGCTTGAGTCCGAGAGACTGCTGTCTGCCTCGGTTTCCTCATCTGTAAAGTGAGGATAATAATAGCCCCTACAGGATCACGTGAGATCATCACTGTAAAGGGCTTAGGGCAGTGGCTGGCACATGGTAAGTGCCATGGAAATGTTAGCAGTTATAACTCCACAACCATGGACAAGTTCCTTCCCCTATCTGGGCCTCAGTTTCCTTTTCTGCTCTAGACAGTCACACTAACATCCCTTCAGTGTGGAAGTCCTAGAACCCAGGACCCAGCTGGTAACTGGGGCAGACCAAGAGCAGACAGGTGAGAGAGGGAGCCTGGGCCCTGCTCCTCCTCATCCACAGAGAGTCTAGGAACCCCAACGGCCTCAGGCCGCCCCTACCCCCAGACCCCGGTGCCCTGGGCGGCTGCCCCACCACCATCAGCTTCTTCTGCTTCCCTTTGGGGTTAGCCAGGGTCAGGGAGAGGTGGAAGGGCAGCCCTGGGAGGCCATGCTCTCTCATTTTACTGGTGCTCAAGATAAAAGGCCCCCTGCACAATCCCCCAGGGGACCTTGGGCCGGCCCGGAGACTGGAAACTACACAAAGCCAGAAATCCTTCCCGATGTGCCAATAAAGCCTGGTATACACAGTTCAGGCTGAACTATGAGGGCCCTGAGAGCTCGTGCCCTCCAGAAGCACCGGAATGTTCCAGTTAACTGAACTATTTTACATCCATTGTCTGGCTCCAGACAGGCCTGAGAGGAGGGGAGGGACAGGGGGGTTGAACAGCTGTGTCCACCATTAGAAGGTGAGCTTCCTGAGGCCAAGGCAGTTCAGAATATCAGATGGGTCAGGGGCCTTTTCAGGGCCCTGTGGTGCTGCTGTATCCTGATGATTCTGTCTCTCCAAAGGGCCATGCTGGGTTCTTAGGCTCTCCCAACTCTGACATCCCCTGTTCTGAGACCCCTCCCAGCTCTGACATCCCCTGTTCTGAGGCCCCTCCCAGCTCTGACATCCCCTGTTCTAAGGCCCCTCCCAGCCCTGATATTCTCTGTTCTAAGCCTCCTCCAATATTCTATGGTCCCTCTATGGTTCCATGTATTAAGTGTCCTCTGATAATCCATCTTTCTGCTGGGGGCCTGGGCACAGTTGCCCCTGAGGAATGAGAGGTCTCAATTTTCTTAGATTTTCAAGCTTCCTTCAGCCTTCAGCTCCAGTGACCTCTCCTGAAGGAGGCCTTTCCTGTTCTCTGCCCCCCCAGCTTCCAATCACTCTGTGTATCTTGTGTCTGCACAGATGTTTCCAAGCTGTTTCCTCCATCAGAGCACGGGCTCCCAGAGCGCAGGGACGGGGTGTCAGGGCTCTTTTGTTGTATCCTCAGTACCCTTGGCATACAGTAAGTGCCTAATAAATAAGTGATGATTAATTTAGATTCAGAGCTGTAAAAGACCAAGTTTGCCAGAGCCACTGGGGGAAGCTGCTCAGACAGAGATATCCTTGGTCTTTCAGCAACATTTTAAAAAAAGTAACCATTTGAGATGAGATTGTTACAGGACCAGGCTTGTTAGAACTGTGTGTAAAGTAAGAGTCAATAAGTAAGGGCCCCAAGGGACTGTCCTGTGAGTAAACGCGTGCGCATTTGGGCTGTATGAAGGCCTTCTTCCTGGGTTCTTGGCTGATTCTAGGGACGAGTGCACCATCCCCAGCCTAGTAACTGTACCTGAATGTTACAGAATGTGACAGACAGTCCCCTCATTCCGCAGGCCCAGAGAGAGGCAGTGATTTGCCTAGGTCACACAGCAATGTTCTTCGTCTCTCATCTAATAAAGAGGCCACGAGAATGGGTACACACATGCACTGAGGTCACGCTCCAAGCTTCCCAGGGCTCAGATGAATGCGCCCATGATACAGATGAGAAGAGGGAGGCTCAGAAGTGGACAGATTCTAAGATTGCTGGAGGGCCTTGTGAAGGACTCTGGAGGTCATCTAGTCCAGGCCCCTCATTTTACAGAAGAGGAAGCAGGATCAGAGACATTTGCCCACAGTCACGACAGAGTTGAGATTAGAACTCAGCTCCTCTGACTCCTTCGACAGCTCTGCACTGCCCTCCCCCACACCATGCTGCCTCTGGAGAGAAACCATCCATTTTCTCAATTGAGAAAGCAGAGCTAGGTCTATTTGCATTCGGAAAATTAGCAAAAACCTCAAGTGTAAACATCTCATTCAGCTCTGATTAGAAACAGATTATATCATTAGCAGGTTCCCAGCCTCTCCTGCCAGGCCTGCAGGCTGCCCCCCAGACTATAGGGAGAAGGCTAGGAGTCTTTGCCAGATCTCTGAGGTTTAAATGTTCATACTGAAAATTTAACAACCAGATTCTGCTCATTCTGAAAATATAACAATCGGATCTTGCTCCAGGTGGATCTAGCCTATCCCTGCCTATCTTTCTCCTCCTTTGCTCCTGTTCAGGTATTGCTGAATGATGCTAGAGGAAGTCCTGAAACTTTGCTAACCTGGGCCACTACAAATTCATGCTACATAATCTCAACTGGGCCCTCACCACAGCACAGCAAACCCTCTGATTTCCCCACAGTGGCTGTTTCACGTGTTCACTCTTTTCCTTAAGCTTCCCAAAGCACCTCTCCCTTGATCCTCTCAGCTGAGTGCCTGGACAGGCACACTTTATTGGAAAAAGGGAGGCCGTTCACTGAGAGTTCCTCTTCTCATTCAATATCCCTCTTCCACCTCTGCTAACCAGCAGCCCATAGTTTCTCCCTCTCAACTATACTCAGGGCCCCCATTTCTTCTCTCCCCTCTTTGAAAACCTCTGCAGTCACCAACCTCATCATCTCACCAAAACTGCTCTCTCCAAAGTGACCAGTGATCCCCTAACTTCCAGGTCCAGCGGCCGGCCATTCCTCCATTCCTGACCTCTCTGCAGCCTTGCCACTGTCCATCACCCTCTCTTCCTTGATCCTCTCTTCTCTCTAGTTTTTGGTACACCAGTCTCTTCTGGTCCTCCTCCTACTTATCCGACCACTCCTCCTCTGACACCTTTGCTAGATCCTCTTGCAGATCATGCCTTCTCATCATGAGTAGCCATCCCACAGGGCTCTGAGACCTGCTTTTCTTTTCTCTCTCTATACTATCTTACTTGCTGATCTCATCAGCTCCATGAGTTCAGTGATCTCAATGAAGATGGCCCTTACACCTATACCCAGCCCTCACCTCTCTCCTGAGCTACAGAAAAAACCGGCAGGCACCTCAAGCTTGGAGGCACCCAAGGCATCTCTAACTGAATGCATCCCACACCTTCCCTCCCCCAGCTTTCCCATCTCCTTGATTTCCCTGTCACTTCCGGGGGCCTTCTCTGTCCCCCAACCCAGGTGACGTCCTCAACTCGATCCCTCTCACACCCAGATCGACTCGGGTGTCCAACGTTTCTCAGACACACCCGCTTCTCCACTCTGATATTGATGCGGTCCCCATCACCTCCTACCTGAGCTACAGGGCGGGCCTTCTGATTGGTCTTCCTGTCTTAATAAGCTCCTGTTTGGTATTTCAAGCGCTTTGTAGCCTGGCTCTAATCTCCCTTTCCAACTTTAATATATTTTAATATAAATTGAATGTATTTTAATTAATCTCCTTAATATATTTTAATTAGTCCCCTCCAGGCACACCATGGTTTAGCCTCACACGGGCTGGTCCTCACCGTCCATCTTGGCCCCTTCCTCCTCCCCAAGGCCTGGAATGCCTCCCTCCTCAGATCAGCCTCTTAGAGTCCTAAGTTTTTCCAAAGTTCAGCTCAGGGGCCACCTCCTCCCTAAGTCTTTCCCAATTACCTTGAATTTATGTAATTATATACGTACTTGTTGTCCTCCTCCTGATACGATGGGAGCCCTGGGTGGGGGGCAGGAACTGTTTGTTTTGGGGTTGCCTTTTGCCTTGCACCCCCTGATACCCAGAACTTGGCCTGTTAAGCACATAGTAAGTGCTTAATAAATATTTATTGACTGATTGAAGCCAATTGAGGAAATCCGGGCCTGTTTCCTCTCCTGTACACTGAAAGGTTGGAACTAGACAATCTTTAAGAATCCTTTGAACTCCAGATTTTGAAGCCCATATTTCTAGCTTTATGCTATGTTTCTTCCCTCTTCGCATGGTATATTCTAGCTGGAGAAGATTACTATGCCTCTCCCTTGTACATTACCCCCTCCATGCCCTTGCTCACACTGTTCTCTCTTCCTGATGTGTCATCCCTCTTTCCCCCTACAGAGGTTCTTTTTCGATTTGAGGGCCCCCCTGGCAGCCTGAGGAAGTCTACAGGCTCCCACAGATGAGTGGTGGGCATTTGGCCTTCATCTGAAAGTGGTCTCTTCCCTTCATTACCCGGTGCGGAGCCATTCCCCTTCCTGGCCACCTCTCTGGCCTGCCCAGCTCTTCCCCAGCCCACTCCTGGGCCCATGGCCCAGGAACCACAGGTCTTCCTAATCAAAGGCAGATGTTCCTCTCCCTGGCCAGCTCCAAGTCCCAAGGAGTTAATCTCAAAGACAAATAACGAGTGCAGTGCCGGGGTCGGTTTGTCTTGGCGGGCACCCCGGCCCCAGCAAGGCCTGGCATCAGAGCCTGGGAAGTGGAGAGGAGGGGAGCAGGGAAGACAAGCAAGCTGGGTGGGAAAGGGGCCAGCACCCCAGGGGAAGGTGAGGGCAGGTTTTCGGCGGCAGAGACCTCAAAGTTCCTCATGGAAAAAAACTCAGGAAGAATGTTCAATGTGGGCCAGACCCCGGCGCGGCGGGCCTCTCAGTTACGGCCCCCATTCGAGGCCCAGCAGGCCTCTGCCCCTGGCTGGCCTGGGGGCCGGAGCAGACAGATGACGCCTGGGATGGGCCAGGACCCTGACTAGGCTTAAGGGCTCTGTGTCAACACGAAGGCCTCGATCAAAACCTTTACGTTTGGAAGAGACACTTTTCTCATAACCACCCTGCACAGTAGCCAGGCCTGGTACTGTCCCCAGTCTACGGGGCGGGGGGGGGGGTGGTGGCAAACTGAGGCCGGAAAAATCGCTCGCCCCAAGTGATCCAGCAAGTCAGTGGCTGAGCTGGGAGCCAAACCCAGGCCTCAGAACCCCAAGATTTAGGGGTGGGGAGATCTTGATGGCTCCTAAGGCCAATCTCTCCATTTTACAGATAGGGAAACTGAGGCCAGAGGGGTAAATAACTGACTCGCCCAAGGTCATTCGAGAAGCAGTTAGCAGCATCAAGATTTGAACCCAGGTCTTCTGCCTGCTTTTTCACAGAGCCGGGCCAAAGGAGGATGGGGAATACAGAAAGCTGTGACCCTGCACTGGCAAGGACTGGACCTGGATCCAAATTTTCCAAATCCTGAGTAGGAATAGGGAAATGCCCCATGCTCCTCTCCCCTACCCCACTCTCGCTTTCTGGGCCTTAGTTTCCTCATCTGTAGGAGAAGGGGGCTGCTCTCTGAGGCCCATACAGCTCTAAATCTGAGAGCCCTCTACCCTTCAGTGTCTGTCCTGCCCGCCCATTTCCTCCTGGCCCGAGTCCCTCCCTCCACAGGGACCTCTCATGCTGTAGCCTCTAAGGAGGCTCCGTGGTTTTGAAAGAAAGCTAGCCCTTGGGGCAGAGGATGAGGGGGAGGGGAGCCTGGCTCGGCCCAGCTTTGGGGGGACACAAGAGGCTCAAGGCCACAGGTCGGAAAGGCCGGAGCCAGGCCCGAGCCAGCTGTCCTCCCATTCCAGGCTTGTTCTTGGCCTCAGAAACAGCTCACAATTCACGTCCTAACTCTGAAAGGAAGCACCGACCTTGGCACACAGGTGCCAGTGGTCAGACTCAGGCTGTAGACCCCGAGAGACCCTGCAGTCACTTAATGAGAACCTCGGCCTGCCCCGGGGCCCTGTCTCAGGCCGGGGTGCTGGCCTAGCCGGGCTGCAGCCTGCGTCCCTCCCCACACCAGACAGTGGTCAGGGCAGGGTGGGAGGGGTCTCCTTGCTGGGTCTGGAGTCAAGAGAACACGGATCCCAATCCTCTTTGTTCCTTATTTGCCACGTGACTCGGCCAAGCCACTGCTCTCTTGGCCTGTTTCCCCATGGGTAAAATAGAGAAGTTGGGTGAGAGGATAAAGGCCCCACCCTGGCTCCAGGCCTCCTGTACCCCCCTCCTCCTGGGCCAGGCCTGTCCTCCAGGAAAGCAGCATCAACATCCTGGCCAGGGACACGCACTGGAGAAAGGCACTGCAGCTCTCTGAGCCTCAGCTCCCCATCTGGAAAATGGGGCAGAGTCCATGCCGAGCACAGGAGGTGCTGAGGGAAGACCTGTGCAACCCTTGAGGGGCAGCAGAGGGCGGGCAGCTCAGCAGTCAGTCAGACCCTTCCCCAGCCCTGCTCCTGCCCAGCTACAGCAAACGACAGAGTTCAATGAGGGGATGCAAGCCCCAGAGGGCTGCCTAAATGTTAGCAATTAAAGGGTCACAGCTTAGAACCAAGGGGACGGAGCCAGAGCAGGCCTCTCATTTCACAGATGGGGAAACTGAGGCCCATGAAAACAAGACTTCCCAAGGCCCCTCCCAGCCCTGACATCCCCTGTTCCCAGGCCCCTCCCAGTCCTGACATCCCCTGTTCTGAGGGCCCTCACCCCTCTAGCTATGACATCCTGTGCTCATAGGATCATGCACCCAGAACTGGAAGGTGCTTTAGCAGTCACTGGGTCTGACAACCTCATTTTACAGGTGGGAGAACTGAGGCCCAGGGGCCAGGTGCCCTCCCTCCCCTCCCCCTGCGCGAACAACCACAAGGATGTCTCTGGTGACGGCAGCAGCCTGGGCTTTCAAAAGACGACGAGATGAGGAATTAAAACGGGATGTCTCATCCTCTGATTTAACAAGTAGAACCACCAAACAACTTCCTCTCTCAGCTACAGCTAACACCTGAGATGATAAAGCCCATTAGCTGGAACGGCTCGGGGGAGGCTGGCCTAGGGACCGAGGGCCATGGGGCCTGTGCTCAGAACGGTCACCCCACCCCCACCTGCTGTCTGATGGGAAGGGGGAGAGAGAAGAGGAAGGGAGGAGAGAGAGAGACGGAGACAGAGAGACAGAGACAGAGAGAGGAGAGGGGGAGAGACAGAAAGACAGAGAAAGATAGAGACAGAGACAG